>PVIY010047735.1:0-17687 GCA_004026745.1 Myrmecophaga tridactyla | reverse complement strand
CAGCAAAATTGTCCTTGAAAAATGCGGGGGAAATTAATATATTTTCATACACAAAATCACTGAGAGAATTTGTACTGAGAGACTGGCTCTGCAAGGAATACTAAAGGAAGCGCTAGAAGCAAATAGGAAAAGACAGGAGAGAGAGGTGTGGGGACGAGTGTAGAAATGAAGAGTATCAGTAAATGTAAAAAGAAGAAAAATTAGATATGACATATAAAATCCAAAAGGCAAAATGGTAGAAGAAATTACTGGCTGTAAGAGTAATAACACTAAATGTTAATGGATTAAACTCCCCAATCAAAAGACATAGACTGGCGGAATGAATTTAAAAACGGGAACCATCTATATGCTGTCTACAGGAGACACAAGTTAGACCCAAGGATAAACATAGGTTGAAAGTGAAAGGCTGAGAAAAGTTATTTCACGCATATAAAAATCAGAAAAGAGCAGGAGTAGCAATACTAATATCCAACAAATTGGACTTCAAGTGTAGAACAATTAAAAGAAACAAAGAAGGACACTATGTATTAATAAAAGAAACAATTCAAAAAGAAGGCATAACAATCATAAATATTTATGCACCAAGCCAGAGTGCTCCAAAATACACGAGGCAAACACTTTTAGAGAAATAGACACATTTACCATAAGAGTTGGAGACTTCACTTCCCCACTCTCATCAATGGACAGAACATTGGGACAGAGGATCAATAAAGAAACAGGGAATTTTAATAATACAAAAAATGAGTAGACTTAACTGACATTTATAGAACATTACACCCCACAGTAGCAGGATACACCTTTTTCTCAAGTGCTCATGGATCGTTCTCAATGATAAACCATATGCTGGGTCACAAAACAAGTCTCAATAAATTTAAAAACATTGAAAATCATACAAGACACTTTCTCAGATCATAAAGGAATGAAGTTGGAAATCAATAATATGCAGAGGGCCAGAAAATTCACAACACACTCTTAAATAATCAGTGGGTCAAGGAAAAAGTTACAAGATAAATCAGTAAATATCTCGAGGCAAATGAAAATGAAAACACAACATAACAAAACTTATGGGATGCAGCAAAGGCAGTGCTGAGGGAAATTTATTGCCCTAAATGCCTATATCATAAAAGAAGAAAGAGCAAAAATTGAGGAATTAACTGTTCACTTGGAAGAACTAGAGAAAGAACAGCAAACTAACCCCAAAGCAAACAAAAGGAGAGAAATAATGAAGATTAGACCAGAAATAAATGAAATTGAGAACATGAAAACAATTGAGAAAATCAACAAAACCAGAAGTTGGTTCTATGAGAAAATCAATAAGATTGATGGACCCTTAGTGAGGTTGACAAAAAGAAGAAGAGAGGGGATGAAAATAAATAAAATCAGAAATGTAAGAGAAGACATAACCACTGACCCTGAGATATAAAGGAGGTAATGAGAGGATACTATGAACAACTTTATGCTAATAAACTAGACAATGTAGATGAAATGGACAACTTCCTAGATAGGCATGAACAACCAATATGACTCAAGAAAAAATAGATGACCTCAACAAACCAATCACAAGTAAAGAAATTGAATTAGTCATTAAGACGCTCCCCCCAAATAAAAGTCCAGGACCAGGTGGCTTCACACCTACCAAACATTCCAGAAAGAATTAGTACCAATGCTGCTCAAACTCTTCAAAAAAATTGAAGAGGAAGGAAGGCTACCTAACTTATTCTATGAAGCCAACATCACCCTCATACCAAAGCCAGACAAAGATATTACAAGAAAGAAAATTACAGACCAATCTCTCTAATGAATATAGATGCAAAAATCCTCAACAAAATTCTTGCAAATCAAGTCCAGCAGCACATTAAAGGAATTATACAACATGACCAAGTAGGATTCATCCCAGGTATGCAAGGATGGTTTAACACAAGAAAATCAATTAGTGTAATACACCATATCAACAAATCAAAGCAGAAAAACCACATGATCATCTCGATTGATGCAGAAAAAGCATTTGACAAAATTCAACATTCTTTTCTGTTGAAAACACTTCAAAGGGTAGGAATAGAAGGGAACTTCCTAAACATGATAAAGGGAATATATGAAAAACCCACAGCTAACATCATCCTCAATGGGGAAAAAACTGAAAACTTTCCCTCTAGGATCAGGAACAAGACAAGGATGTCCACTATCACTACTGTTATTCAACATTGTGTTGGAAGTTCTAGCCGAGCACTTAGACAAGAAAAAGAAATACAAGGCATCAAAATTGGAAAGGAAGAAGCAGAACTCTCACTTTTTGCAGATGATATGATACTATATGTTGAAAATCCCGAAAAACCCACAGCAAAACTACTAGAGCTGAGAAATGAGTACAGCAAAGTGACAGGTTACAAGATTAACACTCAAAAAATCTGTAGTGTTTCTATACACTATTAATGAACAATCTGAGGGGGAAATCAAGAAAAAAGTTCTATTTACAATTGTAACCAAAAGAATAAAATATTTAGGAATAAATTTAACTAAGGATACAAAATACCTTTACAAAGAAAACTACACGAAATTGCTAAAAGAAATCACAGAAGCCCAAAATAAATGGAAGGGCATACCGTGTTCATGGATTGGAAGACTAAATAAAGTTAAGATGCCAATTCTACCTAAATTCATTTATAGGTCCAATGAAATACCAATTAAAATCCCAAAACTTACTTTTCAGAAATAGAAAAACCAACAACCAAACTTATCTGGAAGGGCAGGATGCCCGAATAGCAAAAAATATCCTGAGAAAGAAAAATGAATTCAGAGGTCTCACACTACCTGCCTTTAAGGTGTATTACGAAGCTACAGTGGTCAAAATAGCATGGCAGTGGCATAAAGATAGGTATACTGACCAATGGGATAGAATAGAGTGCTCAGATATAGACTCCCTTGTCTATGGACAATTGATCTTTGATAAGGCAGTCAAGCCAACTCACCTGGGACAGAACAGTCTCTTCAATAAATGGTGCCTAGAGAACTGGATATCCACATGCAAAAGAATGAAAGAGGATCCATATCTCACATCTTACACAAAAATTAACTCAAAATGGATCAAAGACCAAAACATTAGATCTAAGACCATAAAACTTTTAGAAGAAAATGTAGGGAAATATCTTATAAATCTTATAATAAGAGGTAGTTTCCTAGATCTTACACCCAAAGCATAAGCATTGAAGAAAGAAATAGATAAATGGGAACTCCTCAAAATTAAACACTTTTCTGCATCAAAGAACTTTGCCAAGAAAGTAAAAAGATAACCTACACAATGGAAGACAATATTTGGATATGTTTTATCAGATAAAGGTCTAGTATCCAGAATATAAGAAGAGATTGTTCTACTCAACCACAAAAAAGACAGACAACCCAATTACAAAATGGGCAAAAGACTTGAACAAACACTTTTCAGAAGAGGAAATACAAATGATCAAAAGGCACATGAAAAGATGTTCACCTTCACTGGCTATTGGGGAAACGCAAATCAAAACCACAATGAGATATCATCTCACACCCACAAGAATGGCCTATATCAATAAAACAGAAAATGACAAGTGCTGGAAAGGATGTGAGAAAGAGGCACACTTATCCACTGTTGATGGGAATGTAAAATGGTACAACTGCTGTGGAAGGCAGTTTGGCAGTTCCTCAGGAAGCTAAGTACAGAATTACCATACGATCCGGCAATACCATTGCTAGGTATCTACTCAGAGGACATGAAGGCAAGGACACAAATAGACATTTGCACACCAATGTTTATAGCAGCATTATTTACAATTGCCAAGAGAAGGAAATAGCCTAAATGTCCATCAACAGATGAGTGGCTAAACAAGCTGTGGTATATACATACGATGGAATATTATGCAGTTATATCACAGAATAAAGTTATGAAGTATGTAACAACATGGATGTACCTTGAGAACATTATGCTGAGTGAGATTAGCCAGAAACAAAAGGACAAATACTGTATGGTCTCACTGATATGAACTAACATTAATGAATGAACTTGGAGAATTTCAGTTAAGAACAGAGACCATCAGGAAGCAGAAATAGGGTAGATATTGGATAATTGGAGCTGAAGGGATACAGATTGTGCAACAGGACTGGTTGTAAAAATTCAGAAATGGATAGCACAATATTACCTAATACAATAATGTTAGTACACTGAATGAAGCTGAATGTGAGAATGATAGAGGGAGGAGGGCTGGGGGCAGAAATGAAATCAGAAGGAAAGATAGACAATAAAGACTGAGATGGTATAATCTAGGAATGCCTAGAGTGTACAAGGATAGTGATTAAATGTAAAAATCAAAAAAATGCTTTGTATGAGGAAGAAAAAAGGAATGTCAATATTGCAGGGTGTTGAAAATAGACGGTAATTCATATTTTAAAACTTTAACTTATTTGTGAGACTAAAGCAAAAAATGTTTATTTGGTGCAAAATTTATATTTTGACTAGTGCATTTCCTAAAATAACTTATATGGACAGTTTAATTGAACACCATAAGTACATGGAACCTTGAATAGGGCATGAGAGTTTGTAGGTTTGTCCAGACTGATGCCCGATAAGTCCTAGAGTGATTTGAACAGTGAATAAAAAAGTATTTGCAAAGTCCCTTTGGGGTAATGGCGAGAAACGGGGAAAATTCAACTTCCCCATTTGGAGAAGGCTTGATATACTCACAGGCAGTGAAGACAACCAAATCAACAGGCTGAGCCCTCAGTCTTGGGGTTTGTTCACATGAAACTTATCTTTGCAAAGGATTGGCTAAGCCTACTTAAAATTAGGCCTATGAGTCACTCTCAGAGAACCTCTTTTGTTGCTCAGATATGGCCTATCTCTCAGCCAACATGGCAAGCAAACTCACTGCCCTACCCCTCTCTACGTGGGACATGACTCCCAGGGGTGTAAACCTCCCTGGCAACGTGGGACAGAAATCCTAGAATGAGCTGGGACTCAGCATCAGGTGATTGAGAAAACCTTCTCAATCGAAAGGGGGAAGCGAAAAATGAGACAAAATAAAATGTCAATGGCTGAGAGATTTCGAACAGAGTCAAGAGGTTATCCTGGAGGTCATTTTTACAAGTTATATAGATATCCCCTTTTTAGTTTAAGGTGTATTAGAGAGGCTAGATGGAAGTGCCTGAAACTGTAGAGCTATGTTCCAGTAGCCATGTTTCTTTAAGATGATTGTATAGTGATATAGGTTTCGCAAGTCACTGTGTGATTGTGAAAACCTTGTTCTGATGTTCCTTTTATCTACAGTATGGACAGATGAGTAAAATATATGGATTAAAAATAAGTAAATAATAGGGGGAACAAATGTTAAAATAAATTGGGTAGAGGGAAATGCTAGTGGACAATGAGAGGGAGGGGTAAGGGACATGGTATGTACAAATTTGTTCTTTTTTCTTTTTATTTCTTTTTCTGGAGTGATGTAAATGTTCTGAAAAATAATCATGGTGATGTATATACAACTATGTGATAATATTGTGGCCACTGATTGCACACCAAGTATGGAATGTTCATATGTTAAGAATGTTCCTGTTGTATGTTGATTGATTTTATTGATTAAAAAACCCAACAACAACAACAAAAAGAAGTTAAGTAGGGAGTGGAGGGTAACTGTCAGAGACCTACTGCATAGTTGAAGGCAGAAGGGGAAGGAACCTATGAAGTGGGAGAAAGAAAGAAGTAAGCATGGAAGTTAAGACTTCTAAGCATTATATTGGACAGATGGGAGCATTGTAAACGAATTTATCTGAGACAATAAGGGGTATATAAGACTCCCACAGAGCTAGGAGGGAAGGATGAGAAGATGGTTGTGAAGATATATGTTGGGTAATTAGAACAGCTGTAGAGGCTTGAGACTTATTAGTCACGTGCATAAGGATGGCAATAAATATGGGGGAAAGAGAATGGAGGGGGAGCTTGAGAGAGAAATAAAGTCTATTAGAGTGATTATGAACTTAACAGAAGTCAAGTTCATAAAATCAGGAAAAGATGAATGAAGAGTAATTATACCCAATTACTAGTAGAAGCTTAAGCATGTATAAGAAAAAGAATTCAAGACAGTTTGGAGTGGTGTATGGTACAAATGTGTAACCTCAGGAAACTCTTTCTTGAATCATTTTCTGGTATGACATTGATATTTCCAATGTCTTGGAGGTAAAATGGAAGGCCCATTTTATGCCAAAAACTGAACATTAAGGTCTCTTGTGTAATCTGAAGCAAGCAGAGTCTCTGCCAGCAAGATTTTTAATACCAAATCTACTATTCCCTGCTCCAAGTGAAACATCTAAATGGTTTGCAAAAGCAAATGTTAAAAACTTTGCAGAGGAATATTTTGCTAAGCAAAGTTAATCATGACCTCTGTGTTACAGGCCTAAAGAAAGACATGAAAATTCAAAATAAAGATGTGAGTCATACAGCAACTTGGCAGCTGGCATTTGAAATTCAGTAGCTTAACAATGTCATTGGATCACAGGCTCCTACCGTCTGCTCTGCCAATCCTTATTCTTATTGATTCATAAATGCAAAACAGCTGCCACAGTTCCTAACACAGCAGTCACATTCAAAGGCAGAAAATGGGGGTAGCCAGAAAAGTCTTATACTACTGCAATTATACTTAACAAAGGAAAAAGTATCTTTCCTAGAAGTCCCATAGTAGATGTCCCCTCAAATCTCATTGTCCAATTAACTGGATCATAAGGCTACTTTTATGTTTAATGGGGCCTGGGGAAGCAAGTATTTGACAAAGGGACACCAGATAGCTGTGTCTCACCAATTCTGACTCATCCCCTAGGACTGGGTACATTCCCCAAACAGAAAGAGGATGCTGGTAGCAGGGGTAAAGCAGGGAATGGCTGCTGAGTAGACAAGTGTCCATCGCTATGAATTTAACCCATTTACATATAGGTTTGGTCTTAATTCTGCATCACATTTGGTAGTAGGTTTTCTGGGACTTCGTTTTTGCTACTTTTTAACTCTCTCACTATTGTAGTGAATTAAAATAATAGGGGTGCAAGGATAGTTCAGTGGTAGAATTTTCGCCCACCATGCAGGAGGCCCGGGTTAGAGTCCCGGTCCATGTACTTTCCAAAATACAAACAACAAGCAAAAACAAACAAAAGCTAACCAAATAAACAAACAAAAAATGCAACAAATGGTGCTGCAATAAAGGGATGCTCACGTGGAAAAATAATGAAACGTGACCCCACCATACAGCATACAAAAAATAAAAATAAAAATAACATAAGGGAGTTTTCACACCATTTTGATGACTCAACATCTCTAAAGTGAGTAATACATTTTTTTTTTTTTGGTCTGACCTGTTAGCAAGACTTCAGTGGTAGCAACTGCTCACCAAGCTTCACAATGCCACCCAAAGACAGGAAGAAGAAGCCAAAAACCCAGTGAACAAATCAGGGGGCAAGACCAAAATAAGTGGTTCAAAGGCAAAGTTCAGAAAAAGCTCAATGACTTAGTCTTGTTTGATAAAGCCACATTTGACACACTGTGTGAGGGAATTCCCAACTACAAGCTTATGACCTTAGCTGTTTGTTGTCTCTGAGTGACTGAAAATTCCAAGTCGCCTGGCCAGCGCAGCCCTTCAGGAATTGCTTAGTAAAGGACTTATCAAACTGGTTTCAAAACCCAGGACTCAGATAATTGATATCAGAAATTCCAAAGATGGCAATGCCCCAGATGTTGGTGATGATATATATACAGGTCCAACTAACTCTATGTTTTGAAAAATAAAACCTTATTAAGGTGGATAAAAACATGAGGGGCTTTGCACTGTCATGTTGCCTCAGTATCTTAAACCCTGTTGTCAGGTCCCTCAGTGGCCACCCCTGACACCTGCTTATACAAGAGAGACAGATTCTCCCTCTCCTTCCACATCCTGCCTAGGTTTGCAATGGCTTACCCAACTGCTACAGCCCCACCCCGGAACAGTATAAAGGTAGAGTCCCCAGGTCCTCTGTGCACCTCCTGCTCGCCAGATGCTTGGTTGAGCCTATGTTTCTGATGTGTTTCCTATGACCTTGCGAGGCATACCACCTCTCTCTGCTTTAGGACCGGAGATTATTGTTTTGGTTTGGTAAAGCTGACGGGATGCAATATACCAGAAATGAGTTGGCTTTTTTAAAATTTAATTTAGTTTTTTCAATTTTTGATTAAACTTTTATTATGAGATAATTGTAGATTCACATGTAAGTATAAGAAATAAAACACAGAAATAATACATGGAGGCCCCACATATGCTTCACCCTTTCTTCAAGGTAACAATTCATAACACTACAGTAAAACCTCCCAGCTGAGCTATCTGTATGGACCCAATCAGATATAGAACATCTCCACTACCACGGGGTCCCTTTGTTAATGGGCCCGCCCCTCCCCAAGTCCCATCCCCTCCCTAATTCCCGGCAACCACCAACGTGTTCTCCTAGTTATAATTTTGTCATCTCAAGGGTGTCATATCAATCGAATCATAGAATGTACATTTTTGAGACTGGCTTTTTTCACTCAGCATAATTCTCTGGAGATCCTTCCAGGGTTCTGAATGTATCAACAGCCCACCCCTTTTGACTGCTGAGTATATTCCATGGCGTGGATGGACCACAGTTTCTTTAAATATTTATCAGTTGAAGGATATCTAGGTTGTTTTCCAGTTTGGGACTATTATGAAAAAGCTGGTATTAAAAAAAAAAGTTATGTACAGGTTTTGTGTGAACATCAATCTTCATTTCTCAGGAATAAATGTCCAAGAGAGCAGTTGCTGAGTCATATAGTAGATGCACATTTAGTTTTCCATAGTGGCCACACCATTTAACATTCCCACAGGAAACATTTAGTAATCTAATTTTTCCAAATCCTCATCAGCATTGGTGTTATCACCATTTTTATATATTAACATTCCGATAGGTTGTGTAGTGATATCACATTGAGGCTTTAATTTCCATTTTCCTGATGGCTGATGAGGTCGAGCATCTTTTCATGTGCTCATGTGCCATCTGCATAGCCTCTTTGGTGAAATGTCCCTTTGTATCTTTTGTCCATTTTTCAATTGAATTGTTTTTGTGGGTTTTTTTTTAACATTTTTTATTGTGAAATATAAAATACATACAAAAAAACCAATAAATTTCAAAGTACATTGTAATAAGTAATTATAGAACAGATTTCAGAGTTTGGAATGAGTTACAGTTCCACAATTTAAGGTTTTTCCTTCTAGCTGCTCCAAGACATGAGACTGAAAGAAATATCAATATGACATTGTGCTGGTTCCACATTTAGCCAAATCCTCACATGGGGCACCATTCTTTGGGGTCTCCCCTCCTGGAAGCCCAGAATTTTCCAGAACATCAGTTTATGCTTTCTTAGTACCCAAGAGTTCAGTTCTCAGCTTATCTCTTTCCTGTCGCATTTCACCATAAGCTGTGAGGAGAAACCAGACTGCACTTTCCACACTTAATTTGGAGACCTCTTCTGCTAAATATTCAAGTTGATGGCTTTTAAAATCTGCCTTCCAGCCAAAGCCTATCTGCTATTTCAAAACAAGGATCGCCTTCCTTCCAGTCTGCAATAGCACATGCCTCATTTCTGTCTAGAGCTTGGTCAGAGGTATCTTTCGAGTCCATGTTTCTACCAGCAGTCTCTTCAAAGCATTCTAGGCCTTCTCTATCAGGCTTCTCACAATTCCTCCAGATTCTTCCCCTTATCCATTTAAAAAGCCGTTCCAACATGTTTGGTATTTGCAAACCACAATAGCACCCCACTCTCCAGTACCAAAATCTGTTCTAATTAGCTAGCTGCTGGAATGCAATATACCAGAAATGGAATGGCTTTCAAAAAGGGGAATTTAATGAGTTGCTAGTTTACAGTTCTAAGGCCGAGAAAATGTCCCAATTAAAACAAGTCTATAGAAATGTCCACTCAAAGGCATCCAGAGAAAGATACCTTGGTTCAAGAAGGCCGATGAAGTTCAGGATTTCTCTCTTATCTGAGAAGGCACATGGTGAACACAGCCACAGTTTCTCTCTCAGCTGGAAGGGCACATGGCGAACATGGTGGCATCTGCTTGCTTTCTTGTGGCTCTACAAAAAAGGGACTGCCTCCAAAATGTTCCCTTTTTTAAAGAATTCCAGTAAGTAACTCCACCTTCAACGGGTGGAGACACACCTCCATGGAAATCTTCTAATCAAAAGTTACCACCCACAATTGGGTGAGTTACATCTCCATGGAAACAATCAAAATGCTCCTACCCAGCAATATTGAATGAGGATTAAAGGACATGGTTTTTCTGGGGTCCACCACAGATTCAAACCAGCACAGATATGATTCAGCAATCATACTCATTTGTTAAATCCTATCTTCTCTGTTATAACTCCTTATACTGGTTTGAAACTATTATGTACCCCAGAAAAGCTGTGTCCTTTAATCCTCATTCAGTATTTCTGGGTGGAATCTTTTTTATTGTTTCCATGGAGATGTGACCCACCCAATTGTGGGTGGTAACTTTTGATTAGATGATTTCCAAGGAACTCTGTCTCCACCCCTTCAAGGTGGGGTTGCTTACTGGAGCCCTTTAGGAAATCATTTTGGAAAAAGCTTAGTACCAACAGAGCCCAAAAGCCAGAGACCTTTGGAGATGCATAAAGAAAACGCCCTCAGAAAAGCCGTTGAAGAAGCCTGAAGACAAAGCTAACAGAAGTTGCCATGTTCCTTTCCAGCTGAGAGAAAAACCCCAAATGTCACAGGCCTTTTTTTTTTTTTTGTACCAAATAAACATTTTTTGTTTTACACAGGCCTTCTTAAACAAATGTATCTTTCCCTCTTTCCCTGGATGCCTTAGTTTTGATATGTTTATAGCCTTGACTTAGTTTGACACCTTAGAACTGTAAACTTGCAACTTAATAAATTCTTCTTTTAAAAGCCTTTCCATTTCTGATAAATTGTATCCAAGCAGTTTTTGCAAACTAAAACATTCTTCCTTCTCGTTTGCTATTTCTCCCAATTTTTAGGGTTATTTGGGCTATGCCCATTCTAACTTTTTAATGTTGGAAAGGGGTGTCAATAATAAGGAATAGGGTGATGGAACTAATTGATGTTCTTGGAGAGGCTGGCCCCTCTAGATTTCAGGGCTTATCTGGCCTAGGAACCCATCGGAAAGTTGTAGTTTTCTGGAAAGAAATCTTACTGCATGAAACTTTTGTAAAATCTCAGATAGAGCCCTAGGTGTTCTTTAGGGTTAACAGGAATGGTTTTGGTTGGGGTTTGGCAAACCCTGGTAATTAGCAACATCTAGTTGAAGCTAGTGTAAGAGCAGCCTCCAGAATAGCCTCTTGACTCTATTTGAACTCTCTTAGCCACTGATACCTTACTTTGTTACATTTCTTTTCCCCCTGTTGGTCAGGAAGGAATTGTCAATTCCACAGTGCCAGGACCAGGCTCATCCTTGGAAGTCACGTCCCATGTTGCCAGGGAGACTTTTGCCCCTGGGTATCATGTCCATTGTGGGAGGGAAGGTAATGATTTTACTTGCAGAGTTGGGTTTAGAGAGCGAGAGAGGCCACAGCTGAGCAACAAAAGAGGTTTTCTGGAAGTAACTCTTAGGGATAACTATAGGTAGACTTAGCTTCTCCACTACCCAATTAGGCTGCAAAAGGGCAAACCTCAAGATCAAGGACTTGGCCTATTGACTTGGGAGTCCATAATGTTTGAGACAGGATCAGGGGTATCCCAGGTGGGAAAAGTTAATAGTTTCATATATTTTCTCCCATCCCTCAAGGGATTTTGCCAATACTTTTTAATTATCCATTCAACATACTCTGGGCTGTATCTGGGTATTATTAAACTATAATAATAGCTTATACTATATATAGTTTATAATATATTATATTATATTCTGGGTTCATGTGTTTGGGTTGTTTAAATGAGCTATCTGGACAGGTTGAGTTAGATTATGTGCTACCAAAAAAACTTCTCTTTCTCTGGTCTCATACAGTAGGCAAAGTTCTAAATATCATCCTTACCCCTGTATTCTGAATTGGGTTGGCTTTTATAATGGGGATTTATTAACTTACAAGTTCACAATTCTAAGGTCGAGAAAATTTCCAAATTAAGGCATCAACAGGATGTTATTTTCTCCCCAAAGACCAGTTACTTGCAAGATTGGGCTCCTCCATCAGATAGCAAAGCATATGGTGACGTCTACTAGCCCTTTTCTCCCGGGTTTTACTGCTTCATCTTCTGGCTTCTTGTGGCTTACTCTCTCAGCTTCTCTGGGGGCTTTTTCTCTAAAGTTCTCTGGAGCTTCCTTCCATCTTTTATCCTCTTATAAAGGACTCCAGTAAGAGGATTAAGACCTACCTTGAATGAGTAGGGCACATCTCAATTGAAATAACCTAATCAAAATGTCTCACCCACAACAGGCCTAACCCCACAGGCATGAATTTTTAAAACATGATCTTTTCTGAGGGATATAATGTGTGTGTGTCTAGTGTTTTGACTAAAATTTATAAGGGTATTGGGGATTGAATCAAGTACTCCACAGAAGGTATCTTTGAGTCCTAAATGGTCCTGTGGATGTGAACCCATTCATAAATAGGACCTTTGGAAATGTTATTAGTTAAGGTATGCCCAAAATGAAGAAAGGTGAGCCTCAACCCAATGTGGCTGAAGTGCTTATAAGCAAAGGAAATTGGACAAAGAAAGAGAAGCCACAAGAAGCTAAAAACCAGAAGAGAAAAGAGAGGACATTATCACGTGACCGAAAAGCCTTGGAACCCCAAGGATTATCAGCAGCCAGCTCCAGAATGCCATGGTCTTTGGGTAAAAAACATTGCTATACTAATGCCTCAGTTTGGGGCTTCTAATTTCAAAAACGTGAGCTAATTAATTCCTGCTGTATAAGCAAACCTTTGTGTGGTATTTGTTTTACAATCTGAGAAACTAAAACAAATATATATTTGCATTTTTGTTCTAGTACTACCTTAATAACTATAAATTTGTAAAATACACTTAATCCCCTATTACTTTAGACTGAACAAATTGACTACATACTATAAACAGTCATGTAATTAGTGTATTTCCACTTCTTCCCTGTTTCTGTACTGCTCAGCATTTACCTTTAGATTTTAAAGTGTATGTATTCTACTAGTGTTTGATTTATCAACTTTAGGTGATATATTTTTATCTCTGCCTATTAAAATAGATTGATTAGCATTAACTTAAATTATCTCCCCCCTCTTCTCACTCTTCCTCTCCCAGCTATTGTTCATTATATACCTTCTGTATATTCAGGTGGAAATCAGAATGACTGTAGGTGCTTGGGATTTTTTAATGACAAACCAGGGAGATTTTCTTTCTTGGAAGATTGGTAGTAAGATAGTTTTTCACTTTGATAAAGGAACATGTTATATAGCCGGATCATGAAGGAAGAATAAGTATCTGAGCCAGAATGATTTTGTTGAGATATAAAAGTAAGGATTTCTTTTAATCAGTACTATGTGGAATTGAATATTGAGGAAAAGTCTGGTAATGTGACTTGTCTTCAGCCTGCCATCATGGGAGTTAAATTCATAAATAAGATGGGGTACATATCTAAGTTTTTTTTTAACAATTTTTTTGTGTGTGCTCTTCATATGAGAGGCATGACAATGGACCCTTTCCCCTTCACTTTGTATTTTTAAAAAATTTTTATTGTGGTAACATATATACAACATAACATTTCTCATTTTAACCTCTTTCAAGTATACAATTCAGTAGTGTTAATTCATTCAAAATGTGCTACCATCACCACCATCCATTTCCAAAACTTCTCCATCACTCCACACAGAAACTCTGTACCCAATAAGCATTAACTCCCCATTCCCCACCTCCAGCCCTAATATCTTATAATCTACTTTCTGTCTATATGAATTTGCATATCTTAGTTATTCATACAATATTTGTCCTTTTGTGTCTGGCTTATTTCACTCAACAGGATGCCTGCAAGGTTCATCTATGTTGTAGCATGTATCAGAACATAATTCCTTTTTATGGCTGAATGATATCCATTGTAGGTATACGCCATATTTTATTCATTCACAACTTGATGGATACCTTTTGGCTATTGTGGGCAACACTGCTGTGAACATTGATGTACAAATATCTGCTTCAGTCCTTGTTTTCGACTCTTTTGGTTATAAACCTAGATGTGCGATTGCCAGGTTCAGGTTTTAGATTTTTCTTCTGATTGAAGCTTTAGAGACCAGGTTGTCCGACCCCAGAGAACAGTATAAAATGGAGCAATCACCTTTGTGATTACAACTCAGGCTTGGTTTCACCCTACTTATTTATTAATGCAGCTTCTGCAAACCCTGACTTTCTGGACTCTGTCTGCATCCACCACCAGTGCCTCATGTCTTCTGTTCCTCGGCTGACTGCTTTAAATGGAATCACCTTTCTACCGGCTTTATAGGATGTGCCTAGCCTCTTCAGCTACATATTAGCTCTTTAGGTACTTGAGCCCTTACCTTCCTAAAGTGTCTGCTTGATACCTTGAGCTAAAATTTTAAATACGAATTACTTGGAAATGCCAAAATTTTATCTAGCTAAGTTTTGCTAGATAAAATTGTAATGATTATAGTAACCTCCTAAATAGTTTTGAGCAGGTCATTATCCAAAATCCATTTTTATAACCATAGCGATTTTATGGCCTTTTTATTTTTAAATACACTTTTCATTTGCAGACAATTTTGCAAAAAGTTGCAAAGATAATGCAGAGAGTTCTCATGTAGCCTTCACCCAGTTTCCCTTAATGTCAACATTTTATATTACGGCGGCACATCGGCCAAATAAGAAACGAACATTGCAAGATACTAATCAAGGTGGTGGAGAGATATGCTTCGGGGCTCCATCACCCTAAGAAACTCTGAAGAACCAGCAAGAATTGAAAGAAATATCTTCCACAAAGCTCCAGAAAACAGTTAAAAGATTTAACAAGGAGAGTTCCAACTCAAGAAAAATATGGTAGGAGCTGGCTCCACCCCCTTTCTATGTGGAATCAAATATCCAGAAAAGTGAACGGCCTTCAAGGCCCTCATCGCTGCTTGGTACAGCAGGGCTCAGGTCCGCATGCTCTCCGTACTACCCCACTTCCACTTTGGCCAAACCAACAGCATTCCTGAATTTCTCCACAAATTTCCTGCCTGCAAGATTCCAGCATTTGAAGGTGACGATGGATTCTGTGTGTTTGGGAGCAATGGCATTGCCTATTATGTGAGCAATGAGAAGCTGCCGGGAAGTACCCCAGAGGCAGCAGCCCAGGTGGTGCAGTGGGTGAGCTTTGCAGACAATGACACAGCCCCCCCCCCCCAGCCAGTACCTGGGTATGCTGGTTTGAAAGGATGTATGTCCCCTAGAAAAGCCATGTTTTAATCTAAATCCCATTTTGTAAAGGCAGAATAATCCCTAGTCAATACTGTATGTTTGAATCTGTAATTAGATCATCTTCCTGGAGATGTGATTTAATCAAGAGTGGTTGTTAAACTGAAGCAATAGGGCTGAGCCCCCAATCTTGGGGTTTGTTCACACTTAACCCCACAAAGGATAGGTCAAGCCTACTTAAAATTGACCTACTTAAAATAGGTCAAGCCTACTTGGAGGCCTAAGAGTCACCTCCAAGAGAACCTCTTTTATTGCTCAGATGTGGCCTCTCTCTCCAGCCAACACAACAAGTAAACTCACTGCCCTCCCCCTGTCTACATGGGACATGACTCCCAGGGGTGTGGACCTTCCTGGCAATGTGGGACAGAAATTCTAGAATGAGCTTAGACTCACCATCAAGGAATTGAGAAAACCTTCTCGACCAAAAGCGGGAAGAGCAAAATGAGACAAAATAAAGTGTCAGTGGCTGAGAGATTCCAAACAGAGTCGAGAGGTTATCCTGGAGGTTATTCTTACACACTAAATAGATATTACCTTGTTAGTCAAGATGTAATGGAGAGGCTGGAGGGAACTGCCTGAAAACGTAGAGCTGTGTTTCAGTAGCCATGTCTCTTGAAGATGATTGTATAATGATACAGCTTTGACAATGTGATGTGTGACTGTGAAAACCTTGTGTCTGATGCTCCTTTTATCTACCTTATCAACAGATGAGTAAAACATATGGAATAAAAATAAATAATAGGGTGTTCTAGCTTGCTAGCTGCCAAATGCAATATATGAGAGACGGGATGGCTTTTAACAAGGGGAATTTAATAAATTGCTAGTTTACAGTTCTAAGGCCGAGAAAATGTCCAATTAAAACAAGTCTATAAAAATGTCCAGTCAAAGGCATCCAGGTAAAGATATCCTTGGTTCAAGAAGGCCAATGAAATTCAGGGTTTCTCTCTCAAGTGGCAGGGCACATGGCGAACACAGTCAGGGCTTCTCTCTCAGCTGGAAGGGCACATGGCGAACATGGCATCATCTGCTAGCTTTCTCCACTGGCTTCTGGTTTCATGAAACTCCCCGGGAGGTGTTTTTCTTCTTCATCTCCAAAGGTCTTTGGCTGGTGGACTCTCTACTTCATTCTCTGCTTTCTCTGAATCTCCTATTCTCCAAAATGTTTCCTCTTTTATAGGACTCCAATAAACCAATCAAGACCCACCCAAATGAGTGGAGATATGTCGTCACCTAATCCAGGTTAACAATCACTCTTGACTAAACCACATCATCCAGGGAGATGATCTGATTACAGTTTCAAACATACAGTATTGAATAGGGATTATTCTACTTTTATGAAATGGGATTTTGATTAAAACATGACTTTTCTAGGGGGCATACATCCTGTTAAACCAGTGCATTCCACCATCTGACCCCTAAAAAAGACATGTATTTCCCACATACAAAATACATTAATTTCATAACAGTATCAGAAATCCTTAAGCCATTTCAGTAACAATACTGACTGGATTAGGTGATGACATGTCTCCACCCATTTGGATGGGTCTTGATTGGTTTATCGGAGTCCTATAAAAGAGGAAACATTTTGGAGAATGGGAGATTCAGAGAGCAGAGAATGCTGCAGCACCACAAAGCAGAGAGTCCGCCAGCCAGTGACCTTTGGAGATGAAGGGTGAAGATGCCTCCCGGGATGCTTCATGAAACTGGAAGCCAGGAGAGAAAGTTAGCAGATGATGCTATGTTCGCCATGTGCCCTTCCAGCTGAGAGAGAAATGTTGAACATCATCGGCCTTCTTGAATCAAGGTATTTTTCCCCGGATGCTTTACACTGGACATTTCTATAGACTTGTTTTAATTGGGACATTTTCTCAGCCTTAGAACTGTAAACTAGCAACTTATTAAATTCCCCCTTTTTTGAAGATGTTTTTATTGTCTTTGCTGACACTTCAAATTCTTTACCTGTTTTCTTTTTCTTAACTTTTTAAAATTTATTTATTAATTAAAAAATAAAAAACAAAATAAAACAACATAAGAGTGCTCAGATATAGACCCTCTCATCTATGGACATTTGATCTTTGATAAGGCAGTCAAGCCAACTCTTTTGGGACACAACAGTCTCTTTAATAAATGGTGCCTAGAGAACTGGATATCCATATGCAAAAGAATGAAAGGGGACCCGTATCTCACACCCTATACAAAAGTTAACTCAAAATGGATCAAAGATCTAAAC
>PVIY010047734.1:0-17688 GCA_004026745.1 Myrmecophaga tridactyla | reverse complement strand
TATATCAACAAAAGAGTAGAACATATGGAATAAAAATAAATAATAGGGGGAACAAATGAAAAAATAAATTTAGTTTGAAATGCTAGGGATAATTGAAAGCAAGGGGTAAGGGGTATGGTATATATAATCTTTTTTTCTCTAATATTGTTTTATTTCTTTTTCTGATGTCTTTTTATTTCTTTCTCTAAATCGATGCAAATGTCCTAAAAATGATGAATATGCAACTATATGATACTATTAAGAATTACTGATTGTATATGTAGAATGGAATGATAGATTAATGTTCTTTTGTTAAGTTTTTTAATTAATAAAAAGTTTAAAAAAAAAAAGAATTAATTGTTCAGCTGGAAGAACTAGAGAAAGAACAGTAAACTAACTCCAAAGCAAACAAAAGGAAAGAAATAACAAAGATTAGAAAAGAAATAAATGAGATTGACTATATGAAAACAATAGATAAAATCCACAAAACCAGAAGTTGGTTCTTTGAGAAAATCAATAAAATCAACAGACCCTTAGCTAGGCTGATGAGAGAGAGAGGGAGAGGGAGAGGAGGAGGGGAGGGGGAGGCGGTGGGGGGGAGGAATTGAGGGAGGGAGGGAGGGAGAGAGAATGCAAATAAATAAAATCAGAAATGGAAGAGGGGACATAACCACTGACCCTGCATAAATAAAGGAGATAATGAGAGGATATTATGAGCTACTATATGTTGATGAAGTAGATAATATAGATGAAATGGGCAACTTCCTAGAAAGGCAAGAACAACCAACATTGTCTCAAGAAGAAATAGACAACTTCAACAAATAATCACAAGTAAAGAGATTGAATTAGCCTTCGAGAAGCTCCCCCAAAAGTTCAGGACAATATGGCTTCACATGTGAATTCTACCAAGCATTCAAGAAAGAATTAGTACCAATCTGCTAGAAATCTTTTTTAAAAATTGAAGAGGAGGGAAAGCTACCTAACTCATTCTATGAAGCCAACATAACCCTAATACCAAAGCCAGACAAAGATACTACAAGAAAAGAAAATTGCAGACCAATCTCTTTAATGAACACAGATGCAAAAATCCTCAACAAAATACTTGCAAATTAAACCCAGCAGCACAGTAAAAGAATTATACACCACAACCAAGTGGGATTTATTCCAGGTAAGCAAAGCTGGTTCAACACAAGAAAATCAATTAATGTAATACACCATATCAATAAGTCAAAGCAGAAAAACCACATGATCATCTCGACTGATGCAGAAAAGGCTCTGATAAAATTCAACATCCATTCTTGATGAAAACACTTCAAAAAATAGGAATAGAAGGGAACTTCCTCAATATGATGAAGGGAATATATGCAAATCCCACAGCTAATATCATCCTCAATGGGGAAAGACTGAAAGCTTTCCCTCTAAGATCAGACACAAGACTAGGATGCCCATTGTCACTATTGTTATTCAACATTGTGCTGGAAGTCCTAGCCAGAGCAATTAGACAAAAGAAAAGAAAAGAAATAAACAGCATGCAAATTGGAGGGGAAGAAGTAAAACTCTCAGTGTTTGCAGATAACATTATGCTATATGTTGAAAATCCCGAAAAACTATAGCAAAGAGTCTAGAGCTAATAAATGAGTACAGCAAATTGGCAGGATACAAGATCAACACTCAAAAATCAGTAGTGTTTCTATTCACTAGTAATAAGCAATCTGAGAAGGAAATCAAGAAAAAAATTCCATTTACAATGGCAACTAAAGAATCATATATTTAGGAATAAATTTAACTAAAGATACGAAAGACCTATACACAGAAAACTACAAGAAAATGCTAAAGGAAATCACAGAAGACATAAATAAATGGAAGGGCATACTATGTTCATGGATTGGAAGACTAAATATAGTTACGATGTCAATTCTATCTAAATTGATTTATAGATTCAATGCAATACTACTTAAAATCCCAACAACTTACTTTTCAGAAATAGAAAAACCAATGACCACATTTATTTGAAAGGGAAGGGTGCCCTGAGTAGCTAAAAATATCTTGAGAAAGAAAAATGAAGTGGGAGGTCTCACACTACCTGACCTTAAAGCATATTACAAAGCTACAGTGGTCAAAAGAGCATGGCAGTGGCATAAAGATAAAATGGAACTCAATAGGGTGTTCAGAAATAGACCCTCTCATCTATAGACAAATGATCTTTGATTAGGCAGTCAAGCCAAGCCACCTAGGACAGAGCAGCATCTTCAATAAATGGTGTTTGGAGAACTGGCTATCTATATGTAAAAGAATGAAAGAGGACCCATATCTCACACCCTATACAAAAATTAACTCAAAATGGATCAATGACCTAAACATTTGAGTTAAGACCAAGAAACTTTTAGAAGAAAATGTAGGGAAGTATCTTATAAATCTTGTGATAGGAGGTGGTTTCCTAGACCTTACAGCCAAAGCATGAGCAATGAAAAAAGAAATTTAAAAAATGGGATGTCCTCAAAATTAAACACTTTTGTGCATCAAAGAACTTTGTTGGGAAAATAAAAAGGCAGCCTACACAGTGGGAGACAATATTTGGAAACCACATATTTGGAAACCCTTATCTGATATAAGGGTTTAATATCCAAAATATATAAAGAGATTCTACAACTCAACAACAAAAAGTTAAACAACACAACTGTAAAAATGGGCAAAAGACATGAAAAGACACTTTCAGAAGAGGAAATACAAATGGCTACATGGCACATGAAAGGATGTGCAACTTCACTGCTATTAGGGAAATTAAATCAAAACCACAATGCCATATCATCTCGTGCTCACTAGAATGGCTACTGTAAAATTAAAAAAAAAAGCAGAAAATAACAAGTGCTGGAGAAGATGTGGAGAAAGAGGCACATTTTCCCACTGTTGGTGGGAATGTAAAATGGTGCAACCATTCTAGAAGGCAGTTTGGTGATTCCTCAGAGAGCTAAATATATAATTGCCATATGATCCAGCAATCTCATTCCTAGGTATATATTCAAAGGAATAGATAACAAGGACACAAATGGACATTTGCACACGGATGTTTATTGCAGCTTTATTTATGATTGCCAAGAGATGAAAACAGCCCAAATGTCCATCAACAGCTGAGTGGCTAAACAAGCTGTGGTATATACATATGATGGGATATACAACTGTATACAACTTATGCAACTGTAAGACAGAATAAAGTCATGAAACATGTACCAATGTGGATGAACCTTGAGGATATTATGATGAGTGAAATTAGCCAGAAACAAAAGCACAAATACTGTATGGTCTCACTAATATGAACTAACATTAATGAGTGAACTTTGAGAGTTATGAGAACACAGGATATCAGGAGATAAAGAGATGGTAGAAAAAGGGCATTTGATGCTAAAAGGGTACAGAATGTTCAATAGGATTGATTGTTTAGATCCAGTAATGGATAGCTATCTCATACTATCTCATGGCAGCACAATATTGTCAGTACACTAAACAAAGATGAGTTTGAGTATGGTTGAAAGAGGAAGGTTAGGGGCATGTATGATACAAGAAGAAAAGATGTAAGGTAAAGAATTGACTATATAACTTTGCAAAATCTAGAGTGATCAATGATGATGATTGAATGTACAAATATAAAAATGTTTTTGCATGACAGAACAAATGAATGTCAACAGTACAAGATGTTGAAAATGGGATAGCATACAGGGAAAAAATACAACCAATGCCAGCTAGGATCTATAGTTAACAGTAATATTTTAATATGCTTCCACTGAATGTAACAAAGGCATTATGCAAAAACTAAATGTCAACAAGTGGAGGATATGGAGGAGGGGTATGGATTCTTTGCAGAAGAAAAGGAAATGTCTTTATATAAATTATGGTGGCAAAGGCATGTCTGTTTACTTAGGTTAGATTATATGACATGCAAGTAAAACTGTTTAAAAATGAACAGAGAGAAACAAGTACTAGAGAAGATGTGGAGAAAGAGATGTACCAATTCACTGTTGGTAGGGGAACTGAGAGATGCAGTTCCTCAGGATGGCAGTGTGGTAGTTCTACAGGAGGCTAGGGGTGGAGTTGCCATATTATCTTGCAAACCCATTGCTAGGTATATACCTGGAGGAACTGAGAGTAGGGAGAGGAATGTACATTTGCATACTGGTGTTTATGGTGGCAGTGTTCAGTGAGGGCGGATGGAGGTGGCCAAGGGTACAATGACTGAGAAATGGAAGGGGGGAACATTATATTACATACAATGGACTATTGAATGGCTACAAGAAGAAACGAACTTGTATGACATGCAACTAGGGGAATGAACTTTAAGGACAGTATGTTGAATGAAGTTTCAGAAACAAAAAGACAAATATTATCATGCCCCATTCATATGCTAACTATAATATACAAACTCATAGAATTGAAGTTGAGAGCATGGGTTATCAGGTTGGAGCCTATTGTAAAGGTTCCTAGACTGCAAGCTCTTACAGCAGTCACATCTATTCCAGAGTTGGAACTATTAATTCTAAATTCTGAGATATTGTGCTATTGGTATATAACCTGGCCATTTCCTGGAACTTCAGGTATTTATGTGACACCACAATTCAGAATTGGAGCACTGAAGCTATGAAAGTCAGCATTACCCCATTCAGCAACTGTTAAAAAAGTTGAAATAGTAATCAGACTTTGACTAGAGATATGAATGAAGCTGATCTGGATAAGACTAAGGTAAATCAGAATACTGGGCAAAGGATGATATGGCCCATATTTTTAAACTTCAACTACTGTGTGAGACCAAAGGGAGATATGTTTATTTGGTACAAAATTTATATTTTGGGTAACACATTATCTAATTTAACTTGTGTGGTCAGCTTATTTGAACACCATAATTACATGGAATCTTGAATAGGGTGTGAGATCTTGTTGATTTGTACTGGCTAGTGTGGTCCCCAAATATATCCCAGAGTAATTTGGACAGACAGTAAAAAAGAATTTGCAAAGTGCCTTTGGGGGACTGGGGAGAAAGGGGGAAATATTAAACTTCCCCATTTGAGGAATTCCTGATATTCTCACAAGCAGTAGGGACAATCAATTTAATAGAATAAGCCCTCGATTTGGGGGCTTGCCCCTATGAAGCTTATTCCTGCAAAGTAGAAGCTAAGTTTACTTATAATTATGCCTAAGAGTCACTGCCAGAGAACCTCTTTTGAGACTCAGATATGGCCTCTCTCTCTAGGCCAACTTGGCAGGTGAAGTCACTGTCCTCCCCATTACACGGGATGTGACTCCCAGAGGTGTAAATCTCCCTGGCAATGTGGGACCTGACTCCCAGGGATGAGCCAGGACCTGGTATCATGGGATTGAGAAAGCCTTCTTGACCAAAAGGGAAAAGAGAGAAATGAGACAAAATAAAGCCTCAGTGGTGGAAAGATTTCAAACAGAGTTGAAAGGTTATCCTGGAGGTTATTCATATGCATTATATAGATATCCCTTTTTAGTTTAGGATGTATTGGAGTGGGTGGAGGGAAATACTTGAAACTGTTGAACTGTGTTCCAGTAGCCTTGATTCTTGGATAAGACTATATAACTAATAGCTTATACAATGTGACCATGTGATTGTGAAAACCTTGTGGCTGATGCTCCTTTCATACAGGGTATGGACAGATGAGTAAAATAATAATAATAATAACAATAAGGATAAAAAATAAATAAATAATAGGGGATAAAGAGTAAAAAATTGTGTAGAATTGCTAGTGGTCAATGAGAGGGAGGGGTAAGGTGTATGGGATGTATGGGTTTTTTCTTTTTTTTAAATTTCTTTTTCTGGAGTGATGCAAATGTTCTAAAAATGATCACGGTGATGAGTATACAACTATGTGATGATATAAAAAGACTAATTACAAAGCAGTAGTGGTCAAAACCACATGGTATTGACACAAAGATAGATATACAGACCAATGGAATCTATTTGAGAGTTCAGAAATAGATCATATCTAGGGAAATTGATTTTTGACAAGGCTACTATACTAAGACACTCAATTGAGAGAAGATATTCTTTTCAATAAATGGTGCTGGAAAAACTGAATATCTATATGCAAAAGAATGAAGGAGGACACTTATCTCAACTCAAAAATTAACTCAAAATGGATCAAAGACATAAACAAAAAAACTAGGACTCTAAAATGCCTGGAAGAAAATGTAGAGAAGCATATTCAGGATTCTGTGTTAGGCAATGATTTATTAGACTTCATTCGCAAAGCATAAGCAAGAAAAGAAAAAAATAGATATATGAGATCTTATCAAAATTAATAACTTTTGCACATCAAAGAACTTTATAATGAAAGTGAGAAGACAACATACCTAATGGGAGAAAATATTTGGAAACCATATATCTGATAAGAGTTTAATATCCAAAACGTATAAAGAAATACTACAACTCAATAATGAAAAGACAAACAACTCAATTAAAAAAAATGGACAGAAGACCGAATAGACATTTCTCCAAAGATGATATACATATGGCTTAAGAAAACACATGAAAAGATTATTAACTCCATTAGCTATTAGGGAAATCAGGCCAAAACCACAATAAGATACCATTTCACACCCACTAGAATGGTTACCATTAAAATATAATAATAAATAAATAAGTGAATAAATATTCATTCATTGACAGTAGCAATGTAAAATGGTACAGCTGCTTTGGAAGACAATTTGGAAGTTCCTAAGAAATTTAAGTACAGAATTACCACATGACCCAGCAATTCCTCTATAAAAAAACTGAAATCAGGGACTTGAACAGATATTTGCACACCAATGTTCATATTGGCATTATTCATAACTGACAAAAGATTATTCATAATTGACAAAAGCAACCCAAATGTCCATAAACTGGTAAAAAGATAAAACAAAATATAGTATATACATACGGTGCAATATCATGCAGCATTAAAAATGAAGTTCTGATTCATACAAAAACAAGCATGACCCTTTGAAGATATCATGTTGAGTGAAATAAGCTAGGCACAAAAGGATAAATATTGTATAATCTCAATTATATGAAATAATTTGAATAAGAAAACTCGTAAAGTTAGAATCTAGACTATATTACCAGGGGTGGGTTGGGAGTAGGGAATAGGTTGTTAGTACTTAAATTATACCTAATTTCTATTTGGGTTGATTGTAAAGTTTTGGAAATGTACACTGGTGATGATAGCACAGAACAGCATGTAATTATATATGTGAATGTGGCTAAAAGGGGAAACTTTAGATGCTATATATGTTACTAGAATAAAAATTATAAGTAAAAATATAGGGCTGTACAACACAGTGAGCCATATTGTAAATGAGGGGCTATAGTGAACAGTACAATTATAAAAATATTCTTTCAAAAAGTATAACAAATGTACCACTTTAATGCAAGGTGTTTTAGAGTAGTGTTTTAGTTTCCTAAACTGCTGAGCAAATACCATGAAATAGGTCCACTTAAACAATGGGAATTTATTAGCTTACAGTTTTGAGACTGGGAAAATGTCCAAATTAAGACATCTTCTAGGCGATGCTCTCTCCCCAAGATTTCGGCATTCTGAGACTGGCTTCTGGCAACCCTTGGTCCTTAGCTTCTTGTGCCAGTTTGAAGAGATTTATGTACCCTAGGAAAGCGATGTTTTAATCCTAATGCAATCTCGCGGAGGCAGTTCTTTTAATCCTTATTCAGTACTTTAGGTTAGAGGCTTGACTGGATTATCTCCAAGGAGCTGTGACTCACCCAATTGTGGGTATTTATTAGAGGGAGATGTGACTACACCCATTCCAGATGGGTCTTGATTAGTTTACTGGAACCTTTAAAGGAGAAATCATTTCGGAGAAAGCTTCAGAAGGAAGAAGTAGCCACAAGAACTATCAGAGCCCACGCAGCCAGAGATCTTTGGAGGTGAAGAAAATGTCCCCAGGGAAGCTTCATGAAAGAAGAAGCCTGGAGAGAAAGCTAGCAGATGTGGCCATGTTCACCATATGTCTTTCCAGTTGAGAGAGAAACTCTGAACATCATTGGCTTTTCTTGAGTGAAGGTAACCTTTTATTGGTGCCTTAATTTGGACATTTTTATAGGCTTGCTTTAATTGACACATTTTCTCAGTCTTAGAACTGTAAACTAGCAACTAATTAAGTTCCCCTTTTAAAAAGTCATTCCATTTCTGGTATATTGCATTCCAGGAGCTAGCTAACTATAACACTTATATGGAAAGGCACATGATGGCATCTCCTGGTTTCTTCCTTTTATTTCACATTCAGTTTTAGCTTCTTGCTTCCTGTGGCTGTCCTCTTTGTTTGAACTTCATTCTCCTATAAAAGACTCCAGTTCTTAAGATTAAGGCCCATCCTGATTGTGGTGAGTCACACCTTAACTGAAGCAGCCTCTTCAAAAGGTGCTACGTACAGTAAGTTCACACTCACAAGAATGGATTAACTTGAAGAACGTTTTTCTGAGGTAAATACAGCTTCAAGCCTGTACAGGTGTGTGGTAGTTAGGTTCAGGTGTAAACTTGGCCAGGTGATGGTGCCTAGTTCTGTTGCTATGGACTTGAGGCATGGGAAACTTACCTATGGTTGATCACATCTGCAGTCAGCTAAGGGGAGTGCCTTCCACAATAAGTGATGTTTAATTAGCTGGAGGCTTAAACGAGAGAGGTCAGAAAAAAGCTCAATACAGCATAACCCAAGCAGCTCAGCATACCTCATCTCAGCACTCGCAGCTCAATCGTCATTTGGAGATGCAAAAAAGCAACATCCTGGGGAAAGCTGTTCAAACCCAGAAGCCAGGAGAGAAGGCCAGGAGATTCACCTTGCACCTTCCCGTGTAAGAGAGAACCTCAGATGAAAGTTAGCTGCCTTTCTTCTGAAGAACTATAAGTTTGGAACTAAGTAAATTCCCTTTTATTAAAAACCAATTCATCTCTGATGTGTTGCATTCTGGCAGCTTTAGCAGACTAAAACAAGGTAGTATATAGGGAAAAAATATACACCCTAATGCAAATGATGGACTAGAGTTAATGGTACAATTATAATATTCTTTCATCAATTGTAACAAAGTACCACAGTAATGAAAACAGTTAATAAGGGGAATATATGGGAACTCTGAATTTTCTCCATGCCTTTTCTGTAAACCTACTTCTTTAATAAAATAATAAACAACAGATGTATTTCCAAAGTTAAAAAAAAAACACACACAATGAGATACCACTTCACACCTACTAGTAAGGATTTCATAAAATAAAAACAAAAGGAAAATAAGTGCTGGTGAGGATATGGAGAAATTGGAATCTTCATATATTACTGATGAGAATGTAAAATGGTATAGTGGAAAACAGTTTCACCTCAATAAAAAAAAACTAACCATAAATGCAAGGGTTTATTTCTGGACTCTCAACTCTGTTCCACTGACTTACATGTCTATCTTTATATCAATATCAAACTTTTATCATGGTAGTTTTAGTAATCATGGCTATAGATTTGAAGTTGGGTAATATTAGTCTTCCAACTTTGTTCTTTTACAAAAGAAAAAACAAAGAACACCTAGGGCATTATATAAGATTCTACAAAGGTTCCAGGCACTAGGATAACTTTACAGAAACCTACAACCTCCAGATGGGCCCCTCGACCAGATAAGTCCTGAAATGCCAAGGGGGAAGCCTTTCCAGAACATCAACTAGTTCCATCCCCCTACCCCATATTATCGACAGTCCTTTCCTACATGAAAAAGTTAGAATGGACATAATCCAAATACCCCTAAAGAGTGGGAGCAAGAGCCCTCAGTCTTGGGGTTTGTCCATATGAAACTTAACCGCAAAACGGATAGATCAAGTCTACTTAAAACTTAGGCCTAAGAGTCACCCCCAAGAGAGCCTCTTTTGTTGCTCAGATGTGGCCTCTCTCTCCAGCCAACACAACAAGCAATCTCATCACCCTCCCCCTGTCTATATGGGACATGACTCCCAGGGGTGTGGACCTTCCTGGCAATGTGAGACAGAGAGCCTAGAGTGAGCTGAGACTCAGCATCAAGGGATTGAGAGAAACCCTAGAATGAGCTGAGACCCAGCATGAAGGGATTGAGAAAACCTTCTCCACCAAAAGGGGGAAGAGTGAAATGAGACAAAGTGTCAATGGTTGAGAGACTCCAAACAGAGTCGAGAGGTTATCCTGGAGGTTATTCTTATGCATTAAGTAGATATCATCTTGTTATTTAAGATGTAATGGAGAGGCTGGAGGGAACTGCCTGAAAATGTAAAGCTGTGTTCCAGTAGCCATGTATCTTGATGATGATTGAATAATGATATAGCTTTCACAATGTGACTGTGTGATTGTGAAAACCTTGTGTCTGATGCTCCTTTTATCTAACTTGTCAACAGACGAGTAGAACATATGGAATAAAAATAAATAATAGGGGGAACAAATGCTAAAATAAATTTAATTTGAAATGCTAATGATCAATGAAAGCAAGGGGTAAGGGGTATGGTAGGTATAATGTTTTTTTTTTTTCTTTTCTGTGTTCGCTTTCTATTTCTATTGTCTTTTTATTTCTTTTTCTGAATTAATGCAAATGTTCTAAGAAATGATGAATATGCTACTAAGTGATGATATTGTGAATTACTGATTACATATGTTGATGTTTTATTTGGTTTGTTAATTTTTTTAATTAATAAATAAATTTTTAAAAAAAGTGGGAGCAAGATCAAAGATGATGCTGAAGTTATACAGAGAAGGTAGGGTTTAACAAATGAGTATGACTGCTGAATCATTATATTGATATTTCTTTTAGTCTCCAGTATCTTAGAGCAGCTAGAAGTAAAAACCTAGTAAAAACCTAAAATTGTGGCATTGAAACCCACGCCAACCTCTGAAAACTGTTCCTCAATTATTTCCATGTGCTTTGAAATTTACTGCTTTTTTGTATACGCTATTTTTCACAAAAAAAGAAAAAAAAAGTCGATTGTGATGATTAAAAAAAAAGGAACGGCAATGCGATGGTGGCTCAGTGACAGAATTCTTGCCTGCCATGCCAGAGACCCATGTTCGATTCCCAGAGCCTGCTCATGCAAGAGAAAACAAAACACACACATACACACACACACACACACAAAAAGGGGGGGGAGGGAAGTTGTTTACACTGTATATTGTTACCATGCTAATTTTGGGTGGAAGTTTCTTAACCTCTTTAAGCTTCAGTTTCCTGGTATGTAAAATGGAAGTAGTTACAGTACATGCCTCATAGCAATGTGTACATAATAAACATTCAATATATAAATAATTAAAATAACGTTTAAAATTTTAATTAAAAAAAGGATATTTGATACTATAATGTTAAAAGCAACATGAAAACAACAATGGATTTTCTCTGGTCATTAATACAGAAAAGCCAAAATATTTCACATACCATTTGCTATACCTGGTTGGAGAAGTTTTTCCCTCAATGGAAGATGGAAGGAAATGGATGAGTTCTGTTTTTGAATATGTATAACATTAATTAAGAGTCTTTTCCTCTAAATTACATTTAGAAGGAAATTTTAATTAAATGATACGAGCATATAATAAAAATGTTTTGAGAACTGTTCTAAAACACGAGTGGATGGATTGTTACTGTAAAACTTGACTCCATTCAAATAACACACTTTGCACACCCTTTGTGAATATTATGAAGGCCAGTGATATAACTGATACAATTGATAACACGGACCCTGGTGAGAAAGTATCTACTGGAAAAGTTTCTTTTCTTTTATTCAGCCAGTCCTAGTTTTGCTCTAGTTTCAAAGTAAATTATGCTTCAGTCCTTGGAGAAAAAAATGAATCACTGAAATAAACAATTTGAAAACTTAAAAAAATAAAAAGCTAACCATCATCTGAGCCTTCAAGAAGTCAAATCTTTTGGCTGGTGGATGGTCTTGCCTCAATGTTGATGGATACTTGCGCATCGGGGTGGTGACTGCTGAAGGTTGGTGTGACTGTATAATTTCTTAAAATAACACAACAATGAAGCTGGCTACATCAATCAAATCTTCCTTTCACGAAATATTTCTCTACACCATGCAATGCTGTTTCATGGCATTTTACCCACAGGACAACTTCTTTCAAAATCAAAGTCAATCCTCTTCAACCCTGCCACTGCTTTATCAACTAAGTTTACAGAATATTCTAAATCCTTTGTTGTCATTTCAACCATGTTCGTACCATCTTCACTATAAGTACATTCCAGCTGAGGAAACTATTTTCTTTGCTCATCCATATGAAGCAACTCCTCAACTGCTCAAGTTTTATCATAAGATTGCAGTAATTCAGTCATATCTTCAGGCTCCACCTCTAATTCTAGTTATCTTGCTATTTCCATAACATCTGCAGTTATAACCTCCACTGAAGTCTTGAACCCTCAAAGTCATCCACGAGGGCTGGAATCAACTTCTTCCAAATTCCTGTGGATGTTGATATTTTCACCTCCTCTCATGAATCAGGAATGTTCTTAAGGGAGGCTGGAGTGGTAAATCCTTTGCAGAAGGTTTACAATTTACTTTGCCCAGATTCATCAGATGAATCACTACTATGACAGTTATAACTTTACAAAATGTTATTTCTTAAATAATAAGACTTGAAAGCCAAAACGACTCCTTGATCCCATGGGCTGCAAATTGGATTAGTAAACTTGTGTTAGTAGGCATGAAAACAACAATCATCTTACACATCTCCATCAGAGCTCTTGGGTGATCAAGTGGCTTGTCAATGAGCAGTAATATTTTGAAATTAATCTTTTTTTTTTTTTTTTTGAGCAGTAGGCCTCAACAATGGGCTTAAAAAAATATTCAGTCAACCATGTTGTAAATCGATGTGCTGTCTTCTAGGCATTGTTGTTCCATTTAAAGATTACAGGCAGAGTAAATTTAGCATAAATCTTAAGGGCGTCAGGATTTTCAGTATGGTAAATGAACACTGGCTTCAACTTAAATTCACCAGCTGCACTAGCCCCTAATACGAAAGTCAGGCTAGACTACTACTTTCTAGTTACGAAAGTTCTAGATGGCATCTTCTTCCAATAGAAGGCTGTTTCTTCTACACTGAAAATCTAGTGTTTATTGTGTAGCCACCTTTACCAATTACCTTAAATCCTACAGATAACATGCAGCGTTTTCTGTTTCACCTTGCACCTTAATGTTATGGAGATGGCTTCTTTCTTTAAACCTCATGAACCGACCTCTTGCCAGCTTCAAACTTTTCTTCTGCAGCTTCTTTACCTCTCTCAGCCTTCACAGAACTGAAGAGAGGTAGGGCTTTGCTCTGGATCAGATTTTGGCTTAAATGATTTTTATGGCTGGTTTGATCTTCTATCAAGATCACTAAAACTTTCTTCATATCAACGATAAGGCTGTCTTGCTCTCCTATTTTTTGCGTGTTCCCTAGAGTAGCAATTTTAATTTCCTTCAAGATCTTTTCCTTTGCATTCCCAACTTGGGTAACTGTTAGACACGAGAGGCCTAGTTCTTAGCCTATCTTAGCTTTTTACATGCCTTTCTCAGTCAGCTTAATCAATTCTAGCTTCTCATTTAAAGTAAGAGATTTGTGACTCTTCCTTTCACGTGAATACTGAGGGGCCACTGTAGGGTATTAATTGGCCTAATTCCAATACTGTCATGTCTCAGGGAATAGTGAGGCCTGCAGAGAAAGATGGGAATGGCAAGTGAGTGGAGCAGTCAGACCATGCAACATTTATCAATAAAGTTCACCATTTTATATGGAAGTAATTCATGGCACCCCAAAGCAATCATAACAGTAACAATACAGATCAATGGTCACAGATCACTATAACAGATATAATAATAATGAAAAAGTTTGAAGTATTGTGAGAATTATCAAAACATGACAGACACATGCAGTGAGCACATGCTGTTGGAAAAATGGCTCAAGACAGAGTTGCCAGAGACCTTCAATGTGTATAACTCATTATGTGCGAAGCACAATAAAGGAAACCACAATAAAACAAGGTACACACGTATATAAAGAAATCCTATTACTCAACAATAAAAGAGACCCAATTTAAAAATTGGCAAAAAAAAAAAAAAGCTACAAATGGTCAAAAAACACATGAAAGATACTCAATATCATTAGCTATTATGGAAATGCATATCAAAACCACAGTACAATACCATTTTCCACCCACTAGAATGGCTACTATTTAAAAATTAGAAAATTACAAGTGTTGGAGAGGATGTGGAGAAATAGGAACACTCATTCATTGCTGGAAGAATATGAAATGGTACGGAAGGCAGTTTGGCAGTTCCTCAGAAAGCCATCCCACTTTTAGTTACATATCTAAAAGAACTGAAAGCAGACTTATATTTTCACACAGATGTTCACAGTGACATTATTCACAAGTACCAAAAGATGGAAGTAACCCAAGTGTCCCTCAACCAATGCATGGATAAACAAAATGGGTGATATACTCATACAATGCCATATTATTCAGTCATAGAAAGGAATGCAATAATGGCAAAGCTAAGTCTAATTATAATTATGTCTAAGAGTCACCCCTAGAGAATCTGTTCTGCTGCTCAGATGTGACTTCTATCTTTAACCCAAACTCTGCAAATAAACTCACTAACCTCCCCACTACACAGGACATGACTCTCAGGGGTGTAAGTCTCCCTGGCAATGTGGACATGATTCCCAGGGATGAGCCTGGCCCTGGCATCATGAGATTGAGAATGTCTTCTTGACTAAAAGGGGGGACAGAAATGAAACAAAGTTTCAGCAGCAAAAGAGATTCCCTGAGGTTTCTCTTATGCAAGCTTCATCCAGATAGTGCAAATTGCCACAAGAGGCCACATCCCAACCAACTGTATTTCTGAAAATCCTAAAGAATACCCTGGGCTCTATCTAAGACTCTATATTTTTACTTAGTAAGGTTATTTTTTCAGAAACTTAAAACTTCCAGATTGTTCCTCTGCCAGAAAAGCCCTGAAACCAAGAGGTACCAATCTCTCCAAGAACATCAAACAGGTTCATTCCTCTACCCCATAAGTTCGACAACCCTTTCAAGTACAAGGAAATTAAAATGGTCATTGCCCAGATGTCCCTGAAGATTGAAAGAACGATCAAACGAAAGGGAGGAGTTATAACTGAGAATTTAGGATTTAGCAAACAATTATGACTACTGAATCATTATATAGATGTTTCTTTTTAGTTTCTAGTGTATTAGAACAGCCAAAAGGAAAAACCTGAAATTGCTGAACTGTAATCCAGTAGTCTTGATCTATGATAATGATTGCTGTGCTGGTTTGAAAGGATTTACGTACCCTAGAAAAGCCACGTTTTAATCCTAATCCCATTTTGTAAAGGCAGCCATTTCTTCTAATCCCTATTCAGCACTCTATGTTTGAAACTGTAATTAGATCACCTTCCTGGAGATATGACTCAATCAGGAGTGGTTGTTGAACTGGATTAGGTGGAGGCGTGTCTCCACCCATTTGGGTGGGTCTTGATTAGTTTACTGGAATCCTATAAAAGAGGAAACATTTTGGAGAATAAGGAGGTTGAGAGAGAGCAGAGAAGGCTGCAGCACCACAAAGCAGAGTCTGCCAGCCAGCGACCTTTGGAGATAAAGAAGGAAAACACCTCCCGGGGACCTTCATGAAACAGGAAGCCAGGAGAAAAAGCTAGCAGATGATACCATATTCACCACATACCCTTCCAGCTGAGAGAGAAGCCCTGACTGTGTTCACCATGTGCCTTCTCACTTGAGAGAGACACCCTGAACTTCACTGGCCTTCTTGAACCAAGGTATCTTTTTCTGGATGCCTTTGATTGGACATTTCTATAGACTGGCTTTAATTGGGACATTTTCTCGGCCTTAGAACTGTAAACTAGCAACTTATTAAATTCTCGTTTTAAAAAGCCATTCTGTTCCTGGTATACTGCATTCTGGCATCTAGCAAACTAGAATAATTGTATAAGTATATAGCTTTTATCATAACTGTGTGATCGTAAAAACCTTGTGACAGACTCTCCCTTTAGCTAGTGCATGGGTAGGTAAGAAATAAAATAAAGATATGCATGAAAAAAAAATAATAGGTTTGGAATATGGGTAAAAAATGCCCTTATGTCAACTATGGACAAGAGTTATAGTTCTACTTTAATAATCCTTCATCAATTGTAACAAATATAACAACTGTTAAAAAACAGAAGTACGAGAAAAAGGGTAATTATAAACTAACAAATTTTCCACACCAACGCAAGTGACGATAGTGGGATGGTGTATGGGATTCCAGTATTCTATGCATAATTGTTCTGTAAACCCAAAACTTCTCTAAAAAAAGAAAAAATTTAAAGAAAGAAGTTCTGAAACATGTGACAACATAGATGAACCTTAAAGACTTCATGTGGAGTGAAACATGCCATACACAAAAGAACAAATACTGTATGGTCTCCCTGATATGAAATAATTAGAATAAGCAAACTCACAGAGTCAGAATCTGGAGTATAGGCTACCAGGGACCAAGCTGGGGGTAAGGAATGGGGACTTAATGCTTAAAAATTGTATGGAGTTTCTATTTGGGTTGATGGAAAAGTTTTAGTAATCAATGGTAGCAATAGTACCACAATATTGTAAATGTGATTAATAGAACTGAATTATAAATTTAAATGTTACAAGGAAAAATTTTAGGTTGTATTTATGTTACTAGAAGAAAAACTAAACAAAAAAAACACAAAAAACTCACTTAGGACTATATAGCACAGTCTATAGTTAATAGTCCAATTATAAAAATGTTCTTTCATGAATTATAACAAATGTATCTTGCTAATTCAAGGCTTTAATAATAGGGTGGTTTCTTCCGGGTCAAGATGGCGGCTTAACAACGTGCGCGTTTTAGTTCGTCCTCCAGAACAACTACTAAATAACCAGAAACAGTACAGAACAGCTCCTGGGGCCACGTCAGTGACCAGACACACAGCGTACCCCAGTCTGGACCAGCTGGACTGGCTGCGAGCACCCCCCAGAACTGTGAGTTCCCAAAGCTGCAGCAGCCAGTGCCCCTCCCCTACAGGCCGCTTCCCAGAGGGGAAAGGAAAGGACTTTACCAGCAGCAGGGACTGGGCACAATCAAACGCCAATTGTGGAACTAATTAACAAATTCTGACTACTAAAATTAGGCCCCCAGCTTAGCAGAGGTCGCTCATTTTTGCCCTGGCGCCAAGGGGTCAGGACTGACAGAAAAAGGGGGGGAAAAAAAAGAAGGAAACAGAGGTTTTTGTGGCTGTGTATCCACAAAGGCTTGACTGCCTCTGGATACAGCAGCAGGACTTTTCAGGCTGCAACTGCCCCAGGCATAGGCAGAAGTGAGCTCTTTTTGGGGCTTGTCTGGAGCCTGTGCCTTCCCCAGGGGAGGGGTGAAGCCCAACTCAGGTGGAATCCCTCCCTCAAGGAATTCAGACACCAGAGGTTGGTCATTTGAAGCCATTAAAACCAGCCCACAACCTCTCCTCTGTCTCCACCATGCCCCCAGCCAAAGTTAAAGGTACCGCATCATCTTATGCTGGTGGGACCTGCAGTCAGACAAGCGCCACACACAGGGCAGGATAAGAAAAACAAATTCATCCAGCAAGAAAACCCTAGATAAAAGAAGTGAAAGCAATCTCCAGAATAAACTAATTAAGGTAATTAAATGCCTA
>PVIY010047733.1:0-17330 GCA_004026745.1 Myrmecophaga tridactyla | reverse complement strand
CTTAATAACTTTTTAGCCTTTTCTGTATGTTAAATGAATTGATTTATACTTCTTTTTGCAATAGCTAGGAAAGCAAGTATTAAGATATACCAAGCAGGGCAGGGCAGGCCATGGTGGCTCAGCAGGCAAGAATGTTCGCCTGCCATGCCAGAGGACCCGGGTTCGATTCCTGGTGCCTACCCATGTGTTTAAAAAATAATAATAATAAAATATATATATATATATATATATATATATATATATACACCAAGCAGTAATGGGTGAGCTGTGAGATAACCACAACCAGGTTTCTCATGACCTTTCAACACTGTATTGGGCAAGTCTCACATTCCCTGCTGTCTTTATGGGACAGCTTAACATTAAGCTACATGCAAACACAACTTGGTACAGCAGATGCTGAGTGAAGCACAGCAAGGAAATAATCATAAAGCATTAGCTTTAGGACAGATCCTAAGTATCCGCCACAATCCTGGAAGGAAGGAGTTCATTCTATCAGGAGAAACACTGAATTTGGAATCAGAAGCTTTAGGGTTTTGCCTATGGTCCTTGCACCAGCGATGCTGACCAAGTCAAGAATTTTTATTGATCCTGTAATTTTCCATTTCCTCATCTGTAACAGATGTATGACACTTTCTCAACTCGGTATTTGATGTAAGATTACTTAATGTATGAAAAGATTCGATTAACTGTAAAAATACTGTTCAAAAGATACTACAATACATAAATAATAATACCATTGTAAATATCATTATCACATGGGCAGATAGTATTAGCCACCATTTGTGGGCTGAAAAAATAGTGCCAGCAGGTAAAGCTGTGAAAGCTCAGGGTGGCAGAGCCAGGCCACCTGGATGTCATACCAATCTGCTAACAAGTCTGAATCCTTTCACAGAAAGTAGCCAGAAGAGCCACAGCGTTCCTCAACACAAAGATCAACAAACTTAAGTGCCTTTTTGATAGACCAGACTTTAAGGTTAAAAGATTCTTTGCTTTGTTCATGTGCTCATAAATAAGCTTTGTCCTTCTTTATCTAGATGACAGTCTGCCCTACTCAATCACTCTGAGGCTCCTGGTATATTTTTCACATAGTTTCAAGGTACTGATTGTATTTCCCCATTCTCTCATAAAAGAAAAAGAGAAAGGATCAAAATTGTGTAGAAGTCATTTCAGAAGATACGAAGTCAGTCACTTTGATCTGATTTCCTTCTTTTTCCCCCAAGACTTTAATATACATTCAGCATCTTGACACTGAAGGATTTAGATTATTTTCTTGCTTTCCTTAGGGCAGGAATATCCTAGTTCCTAAAGCAGAGGTACACGGCAAAATCTACAATTTAAGCAAAATTGGCAGCCAGTTTGAAGCTAAAATTACTATTTTTCCATAAGGCCCTTTTCCTGGCCTCACTGGAGAAAGAGGGCACTTGAAAGACCAGCTCCCTGGAGAGAGATTTTAATAGGGAGGCTCACCACACTAACAGAGTTTTTTTATTCCTTCTATTTTTCCAATACAAGAGCAGGGAAAGGGCAATTCAAATGCTGCTCAATCACCTACCTTAGTTTTCTTTGTCCAAGACTTGCTCAGTGAACTTTTTAAAGGAAGCATGTCTAGCAGGTAGGAACCCAGGCTATCTAGGTCCAAACCCAGGTTGCTTTCTTGGAATCAATCTGACCTGCTGTGAACTGGGGAGATTTAAAGAGTTCTCTCTCTGAAATCCTTGCAAAGAGTTTTTTAATTCCTAAACCACTGGTTTCTAATCTAAGATGGTTATACTGGATTTTGTTTCATTTCCAAATATTTGTGTCTCAAGTGATATATGTAATCATTCCTTTTTAGTCAGTTGAGCCTTAAGGATGTTTGCAGTAGCTTTTGAGATTCTAAGAGTCTAACAAAAATCTTGGGAGTAAGATTTTTTGTCCCGGTCAGTTGTATAAAGTAATAAAATGCAAATGAAAATTGGTTGTTCACTAAGGAGGCAGGATTTCCTGACTTCTGTCAAGCAGAATTTGAGGTATATTCCCTCTCAGGCAGAGGGGCAAAGCTTGCTTCAATATATGCTTACTGTTTGCAGAACAGAAAGGAAAGTTTGTAAGAAAATTCAAAGTTCAACAAACCATTTCCACTACTGAACAATATAGAGCAACAGAGACTGGTTTTCCCCTAATGTCTTAAATAACGACAACCCTGACAAAATATGTGAAACCATGGTTTCCAGATATTGGGCTGATGTCTCTTGAGAAAAGGGAAACAAACTAAGCCTGGGATCTGCCCAGTTTATTGCCCGTAGTGAGTTTGCAGGCCATACTGCAGGGAGTGGGAAATTTAACGATTAGAGCTCTGCTGTTTCCTTGAGTTGCAGAAACAAAGTTGAAAATTCTGGGAGGCCAAGACAGGGCAGAGTACAGGAGAGATAAAGAGCTCCATTGAACAGTGGGCTTTCCTGAACTTTTCACTGAGTATAATCAGCAAATACCTGTGAAACTACATGAGGCCAGGTAAGAAACCACTGGATAGGAATAAGTGGGTCAAGAAGTGGGAGTTGGTCAGGGCTTGGAATAGTTCATATTCCCACCAGCCAGAGTAGAGCTTTCTAGTAATTCCTGGGACTCCTGGAAGAGTACTTGGAAAGTTAATCAGTTGGGATAAGTTAGCCTTAAACTGAAGGTGCTGATTCTGCCTAACCTTAAAAGCAAGCCTGGAAAGTATATTTCCTAGTAGCTTAACTATGTCAGAACAGGGGTGAAAAATATTTAATGGAATACAAAACTCATTCAGTGTGTAGCAACATAAAATTTACAATGCCTGAGGTTAAAAAAAAAAAAAAAAAAAAAACCAAAAAACCAGACATTCAAAGAATTAGGAAATATAATCCCATAATGAAGAGAAATAATCAACTGAAACAAACCCAGACATTAAATGACAGAATTAGAGAACAAGGATGTTAAATAAAACATATTATATGATTTATAGACTTATGATCAAAATGATTCATATGTTAAAAAAGGCAGAGGATAGATTGAGCATGTTGAGTAGAGATATGGAAGACATTTTTATAAGACCTAAAATGATTTCATGGTGATAAGAAATACAATGTCTGAGATAAAAAATACACTTGGTGGAATTAACAGGAGACTAAATGTTGCAGAACAAAAGATTAGTACACTTGAAGACATTGCAATAAAAACTATCAAAATGAAACAAAAAGTAAAAAGACCAACACACTGGAATCACAGAAACAATGCAAACATGAGAAAGGAGGGACAGAAAATTTTTTTGAATAAATAATGATTGAAGATTTTCCAAATTTGAAATATCAGTAAGGAAATATAAGACTTGAACAACACTATCAATCAACTTGACCTAAATGACATTTATAGAATATTCCATCCAACAATTGCAGAATACACAATCCTTTCAAGTGCACGTGGAACGTTTATCAAGATGGAAGATAGTCTGGGTCTTAAAACAAGTCTAATAAATGTAAAAGGATTCAAATTGTACAACAAATGTTCTCTGACCACAATGGAATTAAAATAAAAGCTGTTAATATAAAGATACCTATAAAATTCCCAAATATTTAGAAACTAACCCTACTTCTAAATAAAACATAGATCAAAGAAGAAGCTGAAAGGGAATGAAAATCAAAGACATCAAATTTTCTGTGATGCATATAAAGCAGTGCTTAGATGAAACATTAATACTTTTTTAAAAAGCATTGAGTTTCTATACTGCAGAAAAAAGGTCTTAACTCAAGGATCTTGGCTCCCACTTTTATAAACTAGGAAAAGAATAAATGAAACCCAAAGGAAATAAGAAAGGGTAATACAAAATATAGGAGCAGGTATTACTGAAATAGAAATAGAGAAAATCAATGAAACAGAAAGCTAGTCCTTTGGAAAAACATTGAGAAAATTGGTAAGTATCTACCTATACATACCAGAAAAAAAAGATAACACAAATTATCAATACCAAGAACGAAGGATGGGAAATCAGTACAGACCCTACAAACATTTAAATGATAATAAGGAAAGATTATAAACAATTTTATAGCAATAAATTTGCCAACTTAGATGAAATAGACAAATTACTTGAAAGGCACAAGCTAGCAACATCGTTCACTCAAGAAGTAGATCATCTGAATAGCCCTACATCAATTAAATTGAATGTATGTATAATTAATATCTCTCCGCACCTACCCCACCACTCCCACACACAAAAGCCAAACTCCAAAACTACAGGCCCAGGTGGCTTCGCTGGTGAATTCTATCAAACATTTCAGGAAGAAATACTACTAATCTTACAGAAACTCTCCCAAAAAATAGAGAGGAGGGAATACTTCTCCAATCATATGAAGCTAGCTTTATCCTAATACCCAAACCAGACAAAGACACTACAATGAAAGAAAACTATGACCAACACCCACCCTCATGACCACAGAAAAAATTCTTAAAATTGTAGCAAATCAGATCCAACAATACATTAAAAGGACCATACATCATGATGGTTAGGGACTGACTCAGGACACATTCAAGTCCTAATCCTCAGTCCTGTGGGTATGGGCCCTTAAGTAAGCTGAACATTTGAAAATAGCACTTTTAGTTAAGGTGTAACCAAACTGAATGAGGGCAGGTCTTAATCCAGAATGGCTGAAGTCATTAAAAGCAAAGGAAATTGGGCACAGAAGTAGAAGCCAGAAGTCAGAAGAAGTAAGAGAACAAGGAAGATCACCATGTTACAGATGCAAAGTTGTCAACAAAAGAACCCCAAGGATTGTGGCAAGCCAGCACCAGAATGCTAAAGATTCCAGGAAAAAACATGGGATGCTGAGACCTTGATTTTGGACTTCTAGACTCCTTCATTTTTCTTGTTGGGCTGGTTTCTTGTTGACTAATCCTCTCAACCTTTCTTTGTCTGTAAAGATTTTAATCTCTCCCTCAGTTTCAAAGGATAACTTGGCCAGATAGAGAATTCTTGGTTGAAAGCCTTTCTCATTCAGGATCCTAAATATATCATACCACTGCCTTCCTGCTTTCATAGTGCCTGTTGGGTAGTTTGAAGTCAGTCTTATGTGTTTTCCCTTGTATGTAGTAGATTGCTTTTCTTGTGCTGTTTTCAGGACTTTCTGTTTCTCTTCAACACCTGATAGTCTGATTAGTATGTGTCTTGGAGTAGACCTGTTTGGGTTTATTCATTTGGAGTTCACTGGGCCTCTATGACTTGCATATATTCCTGTCTTTTATAAGGGTTGGGAGGTTTTCTCTGACTATATCTTCAGGTAACTTTCTCAACCCTTTTCTCTTTTGGGACATCAATGATTCTTTTGTGTGCCTCTTGTTGTCCATCATTTTCCTAAGATCCTCTTGCATTTTTTCCATCTTTCTTGCCATTTGTTCTTTTGTGTGCTCAAGTTCAATTGTTCAATCTTCTAGCTCATTTATTCTTCCTTCTGCTTCTTTGAATCTGCTATCACGTGTCTCCAGTATATTGTTAATTTGGTCTACTATATCTTTCATTTCTGTAAAATCTGTCATTTTTCTATTTAATCTCCCGAATTCTTTATGCTCTTCTGGTGTATTTTTTGATATCCTTTATTTCTTTATAAATATTCTTGAGTAGTTGTTCCATATTCTTTGTCCCCTCTGGAATACTGATTTGGTCATTTGGCTGAGCCATTTCTGCTTGGATCTTCATGTGATTTGTGATTTTCTGTTGTGTTCAAGGTTATTTGATATGGTTATTTTGTGAGTTGGTTTCCTTCACTCTTCTAAAGTTTTGTATTTACTTGGTTTTCATTGAATGTTTCCTTTTGCACTTCGTCAGTTATTCTCACCGAATCAAAGTCCAGATCTCATGTAGGGGATACAGTTCAACTTAAGGGTCTGTTAGAAGCTAGACTGGGGTGCATGGGTACTCCAGTGGCAGAATGGCTGCCCACAATGTAGGAGACCCAGGTTTGGCCCCCAGCCTGGAATCCAGAACTATCTTTGTGAAGCTGGGTTTTTGTAACCTAGAGTACAGATTATGGCAGGAATGGTAATGTCAGTTTGCTCAAAAGGATGGTTCTGCAGCATCATTTCTGGGCCAGAGACAGCAGCAAAGTTTTGCTTATGGAGCCAGTTTGTGGTTGATTCTCACCGCCATGTGCCTCTGCTGCCTGGCACCTTTCTCTAGCCTCCTTCATTTTTGAAGGATAGCTTTGCTGAATACAGAATTCTTGGTTGACAGTTTTTTCCCCTCACAACTTTGAATACATTGTCCTACTGTCTTTTGGTCTCCACTGTTGCTGATCAGAAATCAAATGTTAATCTTACTGAGGATCCTTATACTTGCCTAGTTACATCTACCTTGCTGCTTTCAAGACTTTTTGTATTTGGTCTATGTATTAGTTAGGGTTCTCTAGAGAAACAGAATCAAACAGGAAACACTCACAAATATATAATTTATAAAAGTGTCTCATGTAACTGTGGGAATGCAGAGTCCAAAATCCACAGGGCAGGCTGTGAAGCCGACAATTCTGATGGAGGGTCCAGACGAACTCCACAGGAGAGACTCGCTGGCTGAAGCAGGAAGAGAGACTATCTCTTCTGAATCCTCCTTAAAAGGCTTCCAGTGATTAGATTAAGCATCATTCATTGTAGAAGACACTCCCCATGGCTGATTACAAATGGAATCAGCTGTGGAAGTAGCTGACATGATCATGATTTAATTCTGTGAAATGTCCTCATTGCAACAGACAGGCCAGCACCTGCCCAACCAGATAAACAGGTACCACCACTTGGCCAAGTTGACACATGAACCTGACCATGACAACCCACCCCTTGTCAACTTGGTAGCTATACATATCACCTTAAGCCATACCTAATTTCTAAATAAAAAAACGATAAAACACACATTTTTTTCTTTCACCTAACAATACTCAACTGTCCTGCAGGTAACTGGAAACACATTAAATCTCTCCAGAATAGGGTGCAAGTCTTTGGGTAATATTCATCCTTAAACTTGATATCTTACAACTTAAATAAACAGTATAACATGAACGAAGCAGCATTACATTCCTCGTTTCTGTAACTGATCATGTGGCTGTAGTTTATATTTATTACTATCTTCTTCCACTACCCATTCCATGTTCCTTTTACCCTCAGCAAGCACTTCAGCTGGCTGTGGTTCTTTGCCTGGTGGGGTGATCCAAACCTTCATTCCTGAAGTTTCAGAGCCATCAGTGGTCCTGCCTGGATTGGGTTGTTGCAGTTTTCCATTGATTTTAATGACAGGGCATGGTAGTACTAAAAGACACCCTAGGGGATCTCCTATATTCCAAGAAAACTCTTCTTTACCTCCATTATGTAGTTGCAGTCCTATTTCCCCCTGATAGTCAGGGTCAATCACCCCAGACAATAATGTAATCCCCTTCTTGGCTTGTTGATCCAGGGGCATAAGTAGCCCAGAGTGACCAGGTGGCAGTCTTAGATTCCAGTTCAATGGAATCATTGTTGTTTCTCCTGGTGGAAGCACTCCCCCTTTTGGAACTAAAACCTGTAGACCAGCAGAGCTCAGGTTCACAGGGGCAGGAAGTAAAAATTTTCTTAGTGGATCACTAGGAGTATTAGTGAGTGATACCACTCCCATTTCCACCCGTTGGTTCCTGGACCCATGGATCCTGGCTATGGGAGAAACAGCACCATACAGCGGATGCTGATTCAGAGCATGTACAGCTTCCTGGAGAACATTACCCCAGGCCTTCAAGGTACTGCCACCTAGTTGGCACCATAATTGAGTTTTCAAAAGGCCATTCCACCGTTCTATCAATCCAGCTGCTTCTGGACAATGGGGAATATGGTAAGACCAGAGAATTCCAAGAGCATGTGCCCATTCCTGTAACTTCATTTGCTGCGAAGTGTGTTCATTGATCAGAAGCAATGCTGTGTGGAATACTGTGACAATGGATAAGGCATTCTGTAAGCCCACAGATGGTAGTTTTGGCAGAAGCATTGCATGCAGGGAAAGCAAACCCATATCCAGAGTATGTGTCTATTTCAGTTAGAACAAATCACTGCACCTTCCATGAAGGGAGTGGTCCAATGTAATCAACCTGCCACCATGTAGCTGGCTGTAGATGGGTCTCTGCTGCTGGCAGATTGGGCACTCAGCAGTGACTGTAGCCAAGTCAGCCTTGGTAAGTGAAGTCCATGTTGCTGAGCCCATGCATAACCTCCATCCCTACCACCATGACCACTTTGTTCATGAGCCTATTGGGCAATGACAGGAGTTCCTGAGGAAAGAGGTTGACTGGTATTCACTGTCATCCTCCAAGATCCATCTGTTTTCTGCACAGGCCAAATAGGAGAATTGAATGGAAATGTGGTGGGAATCACCACCCCTGCATCCTTCAAGTCCTTAAGAGTGGCAGTATTCTCTGCAATCCCTCCAGGAATCCAGTATTGCTTCTGATTTACTATTTTGCTAGGTAGGGGCAGTTCTAGTGGCTTCCACCTGGCCTTTCCCACCATAACAGCCCTCACTGCATGAGTAAGAGAGCCAATGTGGGGATTGTGCCAGTTGCTCAATATGTCTATTCCAATTATACATTCTGGAACTGGGGAAATAACTACAGAATGGGTCCAGGGGCCCACTGGACCCACTGTGAGATGGACATGAGCTAAAATTCTATTGATCACCTGGCCTCCATAAGCCCCCACTCTTGTTGGTGGACCAGACTGATGTTTTGGGCCCCCTGAAATTAATGTCACTTCTGAACCAGGGTCTAATAATCCCCGAAATATCTGATTATTTATATTTCTCCAATGCATAGTTACCCTGGTAAAAGACCGTCGGTCTCTGTGGGGAAGGCTTGGAGGAAGATTAACAGTATAAATCTGTGGGTTCTCCCCCAGAGGGACATGGCCACCCCTTCATTCAAGGGGCTCTGGGTCTGTAAACTGTCTCAAGTTGGAAATTGATTAAGGGGCTGTGACTCTGTGTTTTTGTAATTCAGGTTAGACTTCTGTTCACTTGACCTAGAACTCTTTTGTTTATACAGCTCGAATAAGAATTTAGTAGACTGCCCTTCTATTGTATTTCTAGGTGCCCCATGATTTACTAGCCAATGCCACAAATCTCTGCAAGTCATATAATTTTGACTCCCAGTTTGAGTTTGCTGTCTGTTATAATAGCCATGTCTACCCTGTCTTTGGCGATTAAGCGCTGCTACCTGGCTTCTGTCAACTCAGGATCTGGTCATCCCCATTGTGTTTAAGGATTCCAGCTCAGTGACAGCAGTTCCTACAGTAATATCTGACCTACAGAGAAATGCAACTACAGAGCTCTTCAGGGATGATGGCACTAGTCTCACAAATTTATTTCTCACTGTTCTGGTAAAAGGTGCATCCTCCGTACATTCCTGGGGTGTAAGAGGAAGGAGGCTTTGCATGATAAATCCACTCTAACCTTCCAGTCTCTCTAAGTCTCTGGATCCCCTCATCTACATTATACCAGGGCAGCTGTGGCATTTCAACCTCAGATACTGTCGGCCACCTTTTGATCCATGTTTCAACCAATCATCCAAACAAACTGTTAATACCTTTTCTAGCCCCTTGAGCTATAACATTGAATGCAGAATCTCTACTTAGTGGGCCCATATCAATAAATTCAGCCTGATCCAGCCTTATATTACTCCCAACATTATCCCACACCCTTAAAATCCATTGCCACACATATTCCCCTGATTTCTGTCTATATAAATTGGAAAATTCACACAGTTCTCTTGGAGTATAATGTACCTCCTCATGCGTGATGCTTTGTACTTCACCTTTAGGGACCTGTTGGGACTTTAGTCTAGTTATAGTCTGGAAGAAATAAAGGGTGGTGGGAGTGACTCATGAAAAGAATTAGAAATATCTGCCAAGCCATTTGCTTCAGGGCATTCATTTGTAGTTTCATCTGGTGAAACAGTATTAATCACTCTAGGGCTAATCCTTTCAGGAGGAGGTTGAGTGGCCAATTCCTCAAGGCAGGCTGGAGGTGGTGTGGCTAAGTCCTCAGGGCAGACTATTACAGGGTTATCTAGAGAAGACTCAGCATGACCTAGGGTTTCAACCTCACCCCCAACATCATTATCAATCCATATGTCACCATCCCATTTTTCAGGGTCCCACTCCTTTCCAATCAATTCCCTTACTTTAACAGCAGACACCATGCAACACTGAGATTTCAGTTTACATTGTAAAGTTGCCGCTCTAACAATAAGATTCTGAGTCTGATTTTTGGAGCTCTCAAGTCTATAGCTACAGGAAATAAGATTTTTCTTCAGGATACTCACAGAAATTTCTACATCTGTCAGATAGCGCTTAAGCTTCTTGTTTGAAGCCTTAAGCCCATCCTTTTCACTCCTTAATGTAGCCAGTGTATCTAACAACAACCAGCCAACATCTCTATACCTTCTTATTTCCAAAAAACTCTGTAAAGGTGCCAAAAACATTATCCCCCAGAGCCTGGCTTCGTACAAGCAAAGCATTAGGAGAATCGAATGGTGATATTTTCATTATCTCTTTTGCCAACTCACTCCATGGATTGGGAGCGTCATTCTGAGTATGGGAATCAGAGTCCTTAATGCCTTTAAGTCCAGTCAGAGTAGAAAACCATTCATAAAAACCCATTTTTAAGATTCTGTTCCTTAAGAACCACTCCTGGTACCAAGTTGTATTAGATAGGGGTCTCTAAAGAAACAGAATCAACAGGAAACACTCGCAAATGTAAGATTTATAAAAGTGTCTCACGTAACTGTGGGAACGCAGAGTCCAAAATCCACAGGGCAGGCTGTGAAGCCAATAATTCCGATGGAGGGTCCAGACAAACTCTACAGGAGAGTCTTGCCGGCCAAAGCAGGAAGAGAGCCTGTCTCTTTTGAATTCTCCTTAAATTAAGGCTTCCAGTGATTAGATTAAGCATCACTCATTGCAGAAGACACTCCCTTTGGCTGATTACAAATGGAATCAGCTGTGGATGCAGCTGGCGAGATCATGATTTAATTCTATGAAAAGTTCACATTGCAACAGACAGGCCAGCACTTGCCCAACCAGACAAACAGGTGCCACCACTTGGCCAAGTTGACACAAGAAACTGACCATGACAGTCTACAATTGGAATTATGATGTATCTCAGCATGGATCTCCTTGTGGGGAAATCTCTTTGAGTTTCCTAATGTGTAGATTAATGTTTTCCATACAAGTTTGGGAAGTTTTCCAACATTACTTCTTCAAATATTCTTTCTGTCCCTTTTTCTCCTCTTTTACTGGCACTTGCTCTCTGCATACATTGGTTCACTTGAGGGTGTTTCAAAAATCTCTGAGACTCTGTTCATTTTCTTTCATTCTTTTTCTTTCTGTACCTCAAACTGGATCATCTCAACTGACCTATCTTCTAGTTTGCTGATTCTTCTGCCTGCTCAAATATGCTCTTTGAGGCCCTCTAGTGAAGTTTTCATTTCAGTTATCGGATTTTCCTACTCCTTAATTTCTATTTGATTCTTTTTAAATAAACCATTTCTATCTCTCTGACATTCTCTGATGATATATCATTTTCATTTTTATTTACTTAATCATGGTTTCTTTTATTAATTTAAATTCATTTTTAATTTTTTTAGGGAGATTTCACACAAATAGAATCATAAACAAATAGGAGAACACCTTCTACTGAAATCATAAGTGTCAAAACTGGCAATTTTTATTGGACATTTCTGTTAATTTTTATAGTGTTAAAACAAAACACAAAAGTGACAACAAACCAAAACCCAAAACCTTATAAATAAATATAGTAGAGAAATTATAACGGTAAAATGTCAGTGGACACAAAACTTCAAAGGCAAAATAGCAGGGTTTAAGAATAAAATCTTGAAGTATATATCATCTTTTAAAAAAGAATTAGTATTTTCATAGTCTGGAATCATAACCTAATTTTTTCCTGTGTTCATAGGAAGTAAGTAAAGGTCTTCAGTTTGTTTAACCTGAATTACCAGAAAAACACTTTTTTAAAATTAAACAGAGGTAAAAATATATTTGTATGGTTATGAGCAACCCCAAACCTTACTGCCATTAAAATTGTAGTTCTATAGGCACTTAGTGATTTTATAACAATGACTGTTTCTGTATATTAGAATTTTAATCTTAAACTTTTACATTTTTTTTTAAGATTGTGTATTCAAACCCCTACCCCCACCTCTCCTTCCCCCATCCCACACCCCTCAGCTAGCTGGCTCCCTCTGAGGGGCATTTTAGTACATTATTATTACAGTGATGTTCCATTCACCTTGAAAAATATACTTGCCAGTACCTACCCATCAGGGTTAGGTGAGTCCCAACTTGACATAATTCTTTTTTAACTTTTTTGTCTCCCCTTTTCTTCAAAAAAAAAAAAACTTCTTTCTTATTGTGAAATATAACATATATACAAAAAAGCAATACATTTCCAAGTATATTTTAACAAGTAGTTATAGAACAGATTTTAAAGTTTGGTATGGGTTACAGTTCGACAATTTTTTGTTTTTTCTTCTAGCTGCTCCAAGGTACTTGAGACTGAAAGAAATATCAATATAATGATTCAGCACTAATATTTGTTAAACCCGACCTTCTCTGTATAACTCCACTATCACTTTTAATCTTTCTCTCACTCTTAGGGGTATTTAAGGCTATGCCCATTCAAACTTTTTCATGTTGGAAGGGGCTGTCAATAATATGGGATAGTGAGATGGAAATAGGTGATGTTCTGGAAGGGATGGCCCCTCTGAATTTCAGGACTAATCTGGTTCAGGGACCCAGCTGGAGGTTGTAGGCTTTGGAGAGCTACCAAAGTGCATGGAACCTCTGTAGAATCTTAAATAATGCCCTAGGTATTCTTTAGGATTGGCAGGAATGGTTTTGGTTGAGGTTTGGGAAGTTATGATAGGTAGCAATGTCTAACTGAAGCTTGCCTATGAGGGACCTCCAGAATAGCCTCTCAACTCTATTTGACCTCTCTCAGCCACTGATACCTTATTTGTAACACTTCTTTTTCTGAAGCCAGAGTTTCTGGGTTCAAATCCCACTAAGGTGCCTTTGGGAAGTGCCTTCACTGCACTATGCCTTGTTTTTCTCAAATGTAAAATGGAGATAATTATTGCATTATAAGGTTACTGTAAATACTGAGTGACTTATAACATGTAAGCACTTAGATCAGAATCTAGCACGCTGTAAGCACTGTGTGTTAAGTTTACTTATTAAAAAATCTTTCTTACGCACCAATCTGATTCTAAATAACATCTGACATTTGTCCGAGTTGACATTATACACTCATTCAGAAAACCCTTCCAGCAGTCTTTTGACACTGATGAAACAATGGTGAATAAAACAGAGACATTGATTTCTAGTAATTCCTAGTCTAAATGCAAAAACAGATGTGGACACATCTCTGTCATATATGCTACAAGGAGCTACATACAAAACGTTGGGGGCACAGAGGTTGGAGAAGCAAATTCTGTCCAAGTGGAATGAGGAAAGTTTCAGAGAGAGTGAATCTGAGATAGACTTTAAAGGCTCTGAAGCATTATCCAGTGAGAGAGGAAGGAGAGCATTTTTGAAGCCAAGTATTAGGCTGGGGCATTGATGATGGGGGCAAGGCTGGTGAAGTGGATTACAGGAAGAGCACTGTGTCTGCCATGCCCAGGAGTCTGCGCCCCATCATACAGGATAATCAAAAGCCAAGTTTAAGAAAACTCCTCTGCCAGTAGTAGTGAGACTGCCTGAGGTTGGAAAACCAGCTATGTGGTTGCTGCATGAGCTGGTCCAGGCAAGAGAGAAAAGTAGTCAGAGCTATATGAGAGTGGTGGAGAAGGTCACATGTATAGGACTCCTTGATGGATGAGACACAGGGACAGGTGAGGAGCTATCACCAGAAACCTGAAAGGCATTTTAGGCTCTTGGCCTTTGCCTAGTGGTTCTGAGCAAACAAAGGCCAAATCTGTGATGCTAACTCAAACCATCCAAGCTTCCAACCTTCTCCAGCCCTGCCATGTTTTTTTTTAATTGTGATAACACACATATAAATTGTTTTGATATATATATATATATACATATATATATACTACACATACCACAAAAGTTGCCATTCTAACCATTTTAAGCGTGCCTTACATTTTACAGTGTTATGCTACCATCACCATCATGTATCAACAAAACATTTTCATCATCCAAAACAGAAACTCCCTTTCCCCACTCCCATCTCTATGACTACCTTTTCCAGATATTTCATATATGTGGAATCATATAATATTTGTCCTCTTGTGTCCAGCTTTATTCATTTAGCATAATGTTTTCAAAGTTCATCCATACTGCCATTCTTATTTGTGGCTGAGTGACAGTCCATTGTGTACGTGTATGTGTGTGTATATATGTATATATATACATACCACATTCTGCAATCTATTCATCTGCTGATTGACACATTGGCTATTTCTACCTTTTGACTATTGGGAATAATGTTGCTATGAACAATGATGTACAAGTATCAGTTTGAGTCCCTGACTTCAATTCTTTTGGATGTATATCTATGAGGAGAATTGCTAGGACATATTCTATGTTTAAGTTTTAGATGGACTGCCAGACTGCTTTCCACAGCAGCTGCTACCAGTTGTACCTTTAGCCAACTATTTGCCCATTTATCTGACTCCAAACCATCCTTTTTCTTTCATTATGTAATTTCTTTTTTATTGATTTAAGCCTGTAAGGCCTTTTTTTTTCACATTCTTAACATATGATCATTCCGTTTTACCTATATAATCAGTACTTCACAATATCATCGCATAGTTGCATATTCATCATCATGATGTAAGGCCTTTTTATTATCCACTTTTTTTATTGTGAAACATAATATATATATAAAAAAGCAATGTTTTCAAGCACATTTTAGCAAGTAGTTATAGAACAGATTTTAAAGTCTGGTACAGGTTAGAGTTCCACAACTTTTTGTTTTTTCTTCTAGCTGCTCCAAGACACTGGAGACCAACAGAAATATCAATTTAATGACTCAGCAGTCATACCTATTTGTTAAATGCTATCTTCTCTGTTACACTCCTCCTCCTCTTTAACATATATACACAAAAGCAACAAATTTCAAAGCACATCATGACAATTAGTTGTAAGAACAGATTTCACAGTTCTGAGACCATGAAAAATGTCTAAATCGAGGCACTATAGCCTGAAGTCCAACTGCTGGCGACCCTGGGCTCCTCTGTCACACGGCAGTGTCTGCTAGCCTCCCCTTCTCTTCCCTGTTTCACGGCTTTCAGCTTCTTGCTTCTGTGGCTTTCTCTTTGTTGGATTTCCCCAGTAAGAGGATTAAGACTTACCCTGGATGACGTAGGTCATATCTTAAGATCCTACTTACAACGGGTCCATACCCATAGGAATGGATTAACCTTAAGAACATACTTTTCTAGGGTTCATAAAGTTTCAGACGATTTCAGGCTTTTACTATGATTACAATTTTGTCAAGTTTTCTTTTTCTTTTTATCTGTGTCTGTTTCTAGTTTCTGGAATTAATAATATTTAACACACAGTGGTTGATAAATGTTCTATTTTTGTGGTATACTTGGCTTTCATCAATATACTCCTTTTCATCAATACTTTTTTCACCAATGCTGCTTTTCTTCAGTACTTTTTCTCATTCAGTATTTTTTGCTTTTTTTACTTTGCTAAACAGCATTAACACTCATCCTCCCTTGTTATATTTTATTTACTCCTTTACTGTCAATCTCCACATTCTGAGGTGTGTTTCATAAAATACAGTGTTTTATTTAGAGCAATTTAATTTTTTCACATTTATTATGGTTGGCAAATGTTTGGTTTTTATCTTAGGCTTATTATATGCAATGTTTTTGTTTTGTTTTCCTTTACTGACTTTTTCTGAATTCATTCTCTTTCCTTTTTGTTTCTTCCTCTAATAGTTTAAAGGTTTTGTATCTTACATTTATTCTTTTTACAGTTATCTTTTTTAAAAACTTTTTGTTTTGAAATATTTAAAAACTTACCAGACAGCTACAAATAATACAAACCTTACACAGAGAACTCCAACATACTTTTATACCTTAGACATCCAGAGCCACCAATTTTGACATTTTGCCCCATTTTCCATATCACTGTCTATCTATCTGTCTATCTATCTGTCTACTTAATCCATTAACTGAACACCTGAGTGTAGGTTGTGTGCATCATGCTCCTTGAACGCTCGCTTAATACTGCCATGTACATTTCATAAGAACAAGGACATTCACTCATGTAATCATCTAAAGAGCAGTTATCGAGTTCAAGAAATTTAACACTGATATACAGCTTACAGTCAATATACCAATCATTCATATGTCCCAAAAATGTCCTTTTGGCCTTTTTCTCCTCCATTAATAGATCCTGTCCAGGATCATGTATTACACTGAACTGTCACCCCACTCTCTTTATTGCTTTTTTTTTTTTTTACTGTGGGAACATACATATAACATAAACTTTTTCATCTCAACCACTCCCAAGCTTACCATTCAGTGAGATTACTCACATTTATACTGCTGCACACTCTCACCATGTTCCATTACTAAAACTTTCCTATCTCCCAAATAAAACCCTGCACTCGTTATGCATTAACTTCCCATTCCCCGCCACCCCTGGCAATCTGTATTCTAATTTCTGTGTCTATGAGTCTGTGCATTCTCTGATGTTTTCTTTGAGGTAACAATGGGGCTTAAAGTAAATATCCTAATCTATAACATTCTTATTTGCACAGATACACAAACTATGTTCTTTCACCTGTCTGTTCCCCCTACCACCCCCTTTCAGACGTTCTTGTCACAAATTACATGCTGTGTGTTGTAGTTAGATTCAGTTGTCAACTTGGCCAGGTGAAGGCACCTAGTTCTGTTGCTGTGGACATGAGCCGATGGTACGTGAACCTCATCTGTTGCTCATTACATCTGCAGTTGGCTAGGAGGTGTGCCTGCTGCAATGAATGACGTTTGACTTAATTGGCTGGTGCTTAAATGAGAGAGGTCAAGGTAGCACAGCCCAAGCAGCTCAGCATACCTCATCGCAGCACTCGCAGCTCAGCCCAGGCCTTTGGAGATGCAGAAAGGAATCACCCGGGGAAAGTTGTTGGAGCCCAGAGGCCTGGAGAGAAGGCCAGCAGAGATCACCCTGTGCCTTTCCACGTAAGAAAGAACCTCAGTGGAAAGTTAGCTGCCTTTTCTCTGAAGAACTAACAAAATAAATCCCCTTTTATTAAAAGCCAATCCATCTCTGGTGTGTTGCATTCCGGCAGGTAG
>PVIY010047732.1:0-17687 GCA_004026745.1 Myrmecophaga tridactyla | reverse complement strand
CGAGAGGTTATCCTGGAGGTTATTCTTATGCATTAAGTAGATATCACCTTGTTGCTCAAGATGTAGCAGAGAGGCTGGAGGGAACTGCCTGAAAATGTAGAGCTGTGTTCCAGTAGCCATGTTTCTTGATGATGACTGAACAATGATATAGCTTTCACAATGAGACTCTGTGAATGTGAAAACCTTGTGTCTGATGCTCATTTTAGCTACTATATCAACAAAAGAGTAGAACATATGGAATAAAAATAAATAATAGGGGGAACAAATGAAAAAATAAATTTCGTTTGAAATGCTAGTGATAAATGAAAGCAAGGGGTAAGGGGTATGGTATGTATAATCTTTTTCTCTCTATTATTGTTTTATTTCTTTTTCTGATGTCTTTTTATTTCTTTTTCTAAATCGATGCAAATGTTCTAAAAAATGATGAATATGCAACTATGTGATAATATTAAGAATTACTGATTGTATATGTAGAATGGAATGATATATTAATGTTCTTTTGTTAAGTTTTTTAATTAATAAAAAAGTTTAAAAAAAAAAAAGAAAAAGAAAAAAAGAAGCATCCCAAAAAGAAATGTCCAGGACCAGATGGCTTCACATGTGAATTCTACCAAACATTCAAGAAACAGTTAGTACCAATCCTGCTCAAACTCTTTAAAAAAAAACTGAAGAGGAGTGAAAGCTACCTAACTCATTCTACAAAGCCAACATCACCCTCATACCAAAGCCAGACAAAGATATTACAAGAAAAGAAAACTACAGATCAATCTCTCTAATGAATATAGATGCAAAAATCCTCAACAAAATTCTTGCAAATCGAATCCAGCAGCACATTTTAAAAAATTATACACCATGACCAAGTAGGATTCATCCCAGGTATGCAAGGATGGTTAAACATAAGAAAATCAGTTATCCCGCCTGCCATGTTGGAGACCTGGGTCTGATTCCCGGTGCCTACCCATGCATAAAATAAATAAATAAAATCAATTAATGTAATGCACCATATCAACAAAGCAGAAAAGCCACATGATCATCTTGATTGATGCAGAAAAGGCATTTGACAAAATTCAACATCCTTTCTTGTTGAAAACACTTCAAAGGATAGGAATAGAAGGGAACTTCCTCAACATATTAAAGGGAACATATGAAAAACCCACAGCTAACATCATCCTCAATGGGGAAAAACTGAGAACTTTCCCCCTAAGATCAGGAACAAGACAAGGATGTCCACTATCACCATTGTTATTCAACATTTTGTTGGAAGTTCTCGCCAGAGCAATTAGATAAGAAAAAGAAATACAAGGCATCAAAATTGGAAAGGAAGAAGTAAAACTCTGTTTGCAGATGATATGATACTATATGTCGAAAACCCTGAAAAATCCACAGCAAAACTACAAGAGCTAATAAATGAGTACAGCACAGTGGCACATTACAAGATCAACACTCAAAAATCTGTAGTGTTTCTATACACTAGTAATGAGCAATCTGAGGGGGAAATCAAGAAAAAAAATTCCATTTACAATTGCAACCAAAAGAATAAAATATTTAGGAATAAATTTAACTAAAGATACAAAAGACCTATACAAAGAAATCTACAAGAAACTGTCAAAAGAAATCACAGAAGACCTAAATAAATGGAAGGGCATACAGTGTTCATGAATTCGAAGACTAAATATAGTTAAGATATCAATTCTACCTAAATTGATTTACAGATTCAATGCAATACCAATTAAAATCCCAAAAACTTACTTTTCAGAAATAGAAAAACCAATAACCAAATTTATCTGGAGGGATGGTGTGCCCCGAATAGCTAAAAATATCCAGAAATGGATAACACAATACTACCCAACTGTAATACAATAATGTTACAACACTGAATGAAGCTGAATGTGAGAATGATAGAGGGAGGAGGCCTGGGGGCACAAATGAAATCAGAAGGAAAGATAGACAATAAAGACTGAGATGGTATAATCTAGGAAAGCCTAGAGTGTATAATGATAATGACTAAATGTGCAAATTTTAAAATGTTTCTGCATGAGGAAGAACAAAGGAATGTCAATAATGCAGGGTGTTGAACATAGATGGGAATTAATATTTTAAAACTTTAACGTTATGTGTGAGACAAGCAAAAAATGTTTATTTGGTACAAAATTTATATTTTGACTTGTGCATTTCCTAATATAACTCATGTGGACAGCTTAATTGAACACCGCAGTACTTGGAACCTTGCATAGGGCATGAGATTTTGTAGGTTTGTCCAGAGTGATGCCCAGATAAATCCCAGAGCGATTTGAACAGTGAATAGGGAAGTATTTGCAGAGTCCCCTAGGGGAATGGTGAGAAATGGGGAAAATTCAACTTCCCCAAGTGGAAAATTCTTGATATTCTTACAGGCAGTGGGGACAGCCAAAGCAATAGGCCGAGCCTCCAATCTTGGGAATTGTTCATATGAAACTTAATCTCGCAAAGGATAGGCTAAGCATATTTAAAATTAGGCCTAAGAGTCACCCCCAAGAGAACCTCTTCTGTCACTCAGATGTGGCCTCTCTCTTAGCCGACACAGCAAGCAAACTCACTGCCCTCCCCCTCTCTACATGGGACATGACTCCCAGGGGTGTGGACCTTCCTGGCAACGTGGGACAGAAATCCTAGAATGAGCTGGAACTCAACATCAAGGGATTGAGAAAATCTTCTCGACCAAAAGGGGGAAGAGCGAAATGAGACAAAATAAAGTATCAATGGCTGAGAGATTCCAAACAGAGTCCAGAGGTTATCCTTGAGGTTATTCTTATGCATTAAATAGATATCACCTGTTTAGTTAAGGTGTAATGGAGAGGCTGGAGGGAACTGCCTGAAAATGTGGAGCTGTGCTCTGGTGGCCATGTTTCTTGAAGATAATTGTATGATGATATGGCTGTTGCAGTGTGATTGTGTGGTTGTGAGAGCCTGTGTCTGATAGCTCCTTTTGTCTACCTTGTTGACGGAAAGTAAAACATATGGATTAAAAATAAATAAATAATAGGGGAACAAATGTTAAAATAAATTTAGTAGATTGAAATGCTGGTGATTGGTGAAGGGTAAGGGTAAGGGGTATGGTATGTATGAATTTTTTTCTGTTTTCTTTTTATTGCTTTTTCTGAATTGATGCAGATGTTCTAAGAAATGATCGTGGTGATGCATATACAACTATGTGATGATAATGTGAGTTATTGATTATATAACAAGAACGGAATAATCATATGATAAGAATGGTTGTGTTTGTTGTGGTTATGTATCATAAATAAAAAATAAATATATTAATTGAAAAAGGAAAGGGGGTAAGGATATGGTATGTATGAATTTTTTGTTGTCTTTTTATTTCTTTTTCTGAATTGATGCAAATGTTCTAAGAAATTATCATGATGATGAATATGAACTATGTGATGATATTGTGAATTACTGATTATATATGTAGAATGGAATGATATGTTAAGAATGTTTACGTTTGTTTGTTGTCATATTTTTTAATTTAAAAATTAATTTTAAAAATTAAAAAAAAAACAAACTCTGAGGAGTCTGCTGGAGAAGAAATTCTGTCTCAAGGTTAACAGCATTAATTCCTGCCTGAGTTTCCAAAAATCCACAATCATGAAGGCCAATTTCTTAAAATAAATCGTATGTATGTATATATATCTATATCTGTATATTGGTTCTGTTTCTCTGGAGAATCCTGACTGATAATGGGATGTCTTTTCATCTATTTAGTTGTTCTTTAATTTCTTTCAGCAGTGTTTTATAATTTTCAGCGTAAAAGTTTTGTACTTCTTTTGTTAAACTTGTTCCTAGGAATTTTATTCTTTTTGATGCTATTGTAAATGGAATTGTTTTCTTAATTTCATTTTTGGAATCTTCTTTGCCAGTGTATAGAAACAATTGATTTTTCTATTGATCTTGCATCTGGCGACCTTGCTGGACACATTTTTTAAATTCTAGTTTTTTAATGGGTTATTTAGGATTTTCCATTTATAGAGTCATGTTACCTGCAGAGATAGTTTTACTTCTTTTACAAACCAAGTTTCTTTTATTTCTTTTTATTGCTTAATTGCCCTAACTATAACCTTCAGTACAATGTTCAAGAGAAGTGACAAAAATGACCATTCTTATCTTGTTCCTGTGCACAATTTTTCAAAGTAGGTATTTTTCACAAATGAGAAAAATATTTGCCTCCCACCCCCGTGGAAATGAGGCTCAGATGAAAAATTGAGGCTCAGAGAAGTTAAGAAACCTATCCAAGTTCACACAGCCAGTTAATGATGAAGCCAAAATTTAAATCCTGCTCTCACTCCAAAGCCCATATTGATTCCCCCACCTCCTTACCTCCTAAGGGGTGGATCAGCCATGGCCACTAGTGTAAGGCTTCCTATCTGCTTTCGTTGTCTCATTCATGCCACATAATAATGGGAAGTTGACAGAGTATGAATTGGTGCTCCCCTTTTACAGGAAAAAGCACTGAGGCTGAAAGAAGTAAATGACTTGGAAAATCTGGGACTCAAACTCAGCTTTCTTGACCCCAATCTTGTGCTTTGACAGAAGGAATAGGGTCCTTCATAGAGTAGCTAGCTATTTTCAAAACAGTCATGTGGGTGTTTCGAAAAGGGAATAAACAAAAGGGACAAAACTGACCCAGTACAATAGTGGGTGAACTAAAGACTGGAGAGAAAAAAGAAAAGACTGAGGATAAGGTGCATGAAAGGGAAGAGACAAGGAAGGAGAGGAAAGTGAATGGACATTTTTATTAGTAAAGAAAATGTCAAAGGAAAAACATCTCTTTTATGAGTGCACTTTTAGCAGGATTTATGTGAATAAAATTTCTTTTTAGCCAAAAGGATCCCTTCATAAAAGAATACAAATGAATAATGTAAAAATATTTTGTTAATGTCTCCAGAGATTTAAGGATGGCCCGACTTTGAGGGTGAGACCTAAACTGAACACTTTTAGCAACTCCTGCTGAGCCCTCCAGGGAAAAACCTGGCTGGCATACAGGATTTGAACGAGAGAGAAGTGATACAGGAAGGGTATACTGAGAACTGGAAGGCTACCCTAACACAGGGGAGCTTAGGTTCCAACCATCTGTACTCCAGAAGCTGTCATTTTTCTTGCACTGTTAGCGTATCCTAAGCATTAACCTTTCTCCTCTTTCCCCAACAACTCATCTTTTTGTTCACCTGTTCCTTTCTCCACCTAGCAAACTCCCATGCTTACTTCAAAGTCCAGCCTCAGTGCCTTTTTTTAGGGGAGACTTTGCTTGGCTCCCAACTTAGAGTTCTTCCCCTGGTAGATTCCCATGATACAGGAGGATGGAGGAACAACCCTCTTGTTACAGGCAGCCTGTGCCATGCATTGTCTCACTAGCTGCTTGTTTGCAATCCTCTACTGGCCTTTGATCTCTGGGAAGACAGGGATATGTCTGATTGGTCTTGGTGTCCGCACCTCTTGGCCAGAGGACAAGCCTTTGGTGACTGGTGGAGAGGAACTCCCCTCCCCCCATCCAGCAGCTCCCAGTTAGGTGTCACTGTTGGGCGTTGGGGGCAGGTTACCATTTCCATCAGCCTTGTAGTCGTCAGGAAGGAGCTTGTCCTGCCGATAGCCCAGCACGAAGGCCAAGAAGGAAAGGATGAGGGCGTCACCGATGCTGAGGATAGCCAGCATAAAGGCCCAGCGGATGGTACAGTGGCCCAGTGTGTACTTCCCAGTCTGTTCCCCGCACATGCGCCGCACCTCACTGGAGTCCCAACCGTCTGGGTAGACCAGACAGCCAATCATCAGGCCTGTGGCTGAAAGGGCAAGATGGGATACAGATGGTGTCAGCCTGGGTGTGCCCTGCCTACTCTTTCCCCCTCACACTGCTGTCATCTTTACATATTCCTTCTCCTTCTGTTAATAGTTCTGAGAGGCACAAGGGGCAGCTCGTATCATCCTTATAGAGTATAGGAGAGAAAATGGAGTCTCCAAGGGCCAAAGTGACATGTCCCTGGGACCCGGAAGTCAGGGCAGAGGCATAAAGTTGAGCTCCTCCACCCAGGCAGGGTTCTGCCACCATCATACCAGATGATCCTCCTAGACCCTCAGCTGCCCTCCTCACCTTAGACCTGACATGCCCTCAAAGCCTTCCAAAATCTGGTCCCACAACAAAGAATGCATCACTCCTAAGATGTACATTTGTTCACATTTCAACACTTCTAAAATTACCCCGAAGGTAGTAATAGTAATAAGAAAGTGTAATAAGAAAGCATCAGGTCATAGTTTTATTAGCACTGTTTTTCCTTTTTACAGTACATAAAATAACATTGTATCCTACAACTCAGGTATTTCAGATTCAATAAATACAAATTCTAGCCCCATCTTCTGTTGCTTCCTTCATGAACCTTCCACTCAAGCCAACAGGGCTCCTCCTCACTTTTCCCCAGTATGGCACAGAACAGTTGCCCACACTTTCCTGAATTTAAGAATCTCCTGGGATATTGTTTAAAATGTCAATCCTCAGGAATCTCCCCTAGGAGTTTAGTTGCAGAAGGGATTGGGATTCAGGAATCTGTGTTTTTTAGCATGATTCAACAGGAAGGACTGGGAAGCACTAGACTAGATAGCCTGGATTCCAAGTCTAACTTTCCATTAACTAGCTGTCTGACTCAGCAAGCTACTTGGAAAAGTGCCTGGCGTGTACCTGAAGCTTCATAAGTGTTGCTATCATCCCACCCCGTGCCTTCAATGACTTGGTCTTTACAACTAAAAATTCAGTTTCTGCACCCACTCCCACTTCTCCCACCAAACCACCTCTTAGCTTCACTAGGTTGAAGCACAGACAGGCAACATAATCCTGGGATGCGACAGGGGTGACCCAAAGGACAGTCACCATACAGGCAGGGGACGCCAACCTTTATCTGTGTCACTTTCTCTCCCCTGGTGTTCCTTCCATAGGCCCAGGGCCTCTTTAGTCCCAAGACTGTGCCCTACCCCAGAGAAGTGCTTCACAGGTTCCAGTGAAGCACTTGGGCCCAGCTTGTTCTTTCAAGGAAGGTCTGTGGATCAAACAAATGCACAGAAAAGTATAAAGACCAGGGTCCTACCTCACCATCTAAATGTATCAACTCTCTTTTGATTTTTATAGGAGAAACTCATTTATATGGTTATTTTATAGGTCATAAAATACTTCATGTACCACTCTTCTCTTTTGACCCTGACGAAAGTGCTGACAAGTAGGCCAGATATTAATAGCCCCATTTTACAAATTAGAAAACTGAGAGCTCAAAGAAACTGAGTAACTTGCCCAGTCATCCAACTTGGGAAAGTCAAGACCTGAATTCTCATTTCCTGACTCCAAAGTCCAGTATCCCCACCCTCAGAATGTGTCATCTCTTCAAAGGGCTGAATGTATTTAGTGGTGTTTCAGGAATTACTTACTGTGAGGGAAAGGGACCTCCCACTCCTAGAACTCTTTGGAAAAACCTCTGTAGCCAGACTCTTCCCCTTTTGGCATGAGACCAGTCCTCCATCACCTGGCTTGGCCTAGCTTAAATGTCACTGCATAGGTGAATGTAGAATAGGCCCTATTTAAGTGTTTACTTAAAGAAGGCAAGGATTTTGTTTCCCTCATACAAGGTAGATCTTATTTTACAGCTTTCTTTACTATTGCATGTTTCCTTTTATGATTAGCAAATCTACTTTAATCCAGCAAGAATAGATGAAAATAGAATTTAGCAGTAATATTATGTTTACTAAAAAAGTAAATATTTACCTTACATATATGTATATGCATCCATAAGTTCATGGGGTTCATGGGTTTAATGTTTACTGTGTTGACATTTGTGAGCAACCAGAACATCCATGGAAAGGAGCCACTTTTAATATTTTGATGATTTATAGCTTTGCTGAGAGACATGTTGAAATTCTGTTTGCTGGAACACAGTGTATAGAAGCAGGTCTGAATGATCATTAGCAAATTATCTGGATTTTAATTCTCTATTGGCCTTCACCTAATCAGTAATGCCTGTTTTACTTTATGACATTTGATAAAGGTGAGTTTCTGGGAAAAAAAATAGATAAAAGGAGAGTGGGGTCTGAAATGAAATGGCCAATGTGAAATTCTTGGTGGTAGAGATAATTACAGGATTGTTAAGGCCCCCTGTCTAATAATCTGCTTTATTAGTTAAATAATTAATTAATGTGTTTGTTAGTACAGTAAGCTATGCTATAACCCTCCTCGGAGACTTCAACCCCTCAATAAAATTCCCAACACACTTGTATTGGTGATGTTCTGGACTTTCCCTGCTCTACTATCCCTTCCCCTTTCTCAATATCTCCTTACCAGAGCTCCAGAAAAGAGCCGAGGGCCTCTGACTTGAAAACAGGTTGTTAATGGAAGTGCCATAGCCCCTTGTGAGTGCCCCAGCCCTCCATCTATATAGCTCCAGGATACACTTGTATGTGGAGGTAGGGAGAGGTCTTGGGGCTTTAAGTAAAAGCCAGCACAGTGTTCTTAGCAAGTTTACTTAATCTTTCTGACATCCATTCTCTCATCCATAAACTATATGTAGTAATGCCTGCCTCACAGTAGGATTATAAGGATAGGTGTGATCACATATAGAAAGTGCTTACTGTGGGTGTCTAGTACATAAGTGGCCAGTTAATTTTAGTTGTTATTACTGGCATTGAAGTACAGAAATCAAACAGAAGCAAACTTGCTAGATGTGGAGAGCATTCGAGATGTTCACAAATACTCCAGGTACATCGTAGGATTGTACTTCTCTACCCTCCCCCACCATCTCTTGAAGTTAGGGAAGGCCATGAGACTTCCTTTGGCCAATAAAATGGGGACAGAAATGTGTGCCCTACCAGGCCAGAGAATTCATCTGCTGGTATAAGACTTTTGGAGCTCTTTCCCTCCGCAGTGCCAACAGCCAGATGGTGGTTGTTCCATCAGCCTGGATCCCAGACAAAAACAAAGCAGAGCCCCCAGCTGACCCTCAGGAAGCATGAATGATGACCAAGAAATAAACATTTGTTTTAAGCCACTAAAATCTGCAAGTCGTTTATTAATGCAGGATTACCTCGCCCTCACCCATTCTGACAAAGTTGATTCCCATGCTTTTCACATTTAGTGAACACCTGTCCTGTGCCAGGCAATGCTCAAGGTATTTTCCATGTGTTGTATCATCCCATCTTCACAAGAACCCTGTGAAAGGGGGTACATTGCCACATTCTACAGATGAGGTTACCAAAGTTTGAATAAGGCAATCAACTTGCCCTACCTGTATTCCACATTCAGCCTACACCTGGCATCCGGGAGTTCAATGATAAGCTGAACCCCATACTGCCCCAGTCATTAGACCTTTTTTCCTTTTCCCCTCCCTTCCTTGGACCCAAGTTTCTTGGCAACGTTAATCTAATTGGGTTTAGGCCTCTTCAAATAGATGCATCTCCCAGCTGCTGGCTCTAAGGCACTCCTCCTCCGGCTCATCTTCCCTTCCCCAGTATTGCAGGATGGAAGCTGACACCACCTGTGCCCTCCCCAAACATAAATGTTTCATGGAATGGCACCTGGCCACCTCTGCTATCAATGTTTCCAGCTCTGTGACCCAGATGGAGCCTGATTCAAATAGCCTATTGCCCCACCCCCTTTCTGGGGCTGCATGCTCAGCAATGCACCTGTGGAGGGCAGGGAGGTCAGAGAAGAGGGAAATGGGTGAAATATGAATACCTGGCTTGATCCTCTCTACCCACTCCCATAACTCCAGTCCCTTGCCCTACCTCCTCCTCTGTCCAAGTGCTCTCAGCCCACACTCCCTTCATTCTCACTTCAAAAGTTTTCTGACTGCTCTGCTCACCTCCAGTCTTTTCTCTTGTCCCCAAATGTCCCCCATTCAACTCCTTTCTAAAGCATAATCCTAATCTAGGATCTTCAACTGCTTAGAAAACAAAGTTCGAATTTCTCAGCCTGTCTTACTAAGACTATAGAAACTATCTCTCAGGACCTCACCTTCCCTCACCCAAGGCCTGCCCTAGCCTACACAAAGAAAAGCAACTGAGAAATCCACTCATACAAATAACCTGAGCCCCACAGAAACATACTGAATCAGAATCTCCAGGGGTATTTCTTTTTAAAGCTCAGTCAGGCATAAGAGCCACTGAGTTAGTGATATCCTATGTCGCTCCTCCCAAGAGTAGTCACAGTTTAGAAGAATAACTCAGGAATGAAACAATACTTAAACCAAAGAATGGTGGAATCTCAGGAACCATGAAGCCTAGTTGGCAAAAACATTTTTGCAGTATGTATGATGGGGGAGGAGGGGACAGCAAAGAGAATCAGAGAGGTATGTTTATGTCTCCAGCATCCAATAACCCTTACATGGAGGAGCAGCTGGCAAGCATTCCAGGATCCATTCTACTCTTCTTTGGCACATAGCTGCTAAATCTTCCTTCCCCCTTATTCCTTGGCATGGCCACCCTGTATCTTTTTCCTCACTGCCCACCTAAGACTTGCCTCACCCCTTACCCCAGCCTCTTCCTCATCATATAGAAAGGGTACAGAGGAGAGAAAGAAAGGGGTGGCAGCTCTGAAGCCACATGAGTGACAGAGGTGCTATTTGGAATCAAAGGCTCTATCCCTCACTACCTATGTGCTCAAAGACAAATTACCACCCACTCTGAGCTTCAGGAGCCTTATCTGTAAAACAGGAGAAATACATAACTGGGTTGTGATAAGGCTCATCCAGAAGATCTGTGTGAAAGTACTTTGTAAATTATTACACCTAAATGTGTAGCTCAATAAAAATGTCTCTGGAGCACATCTAGTTTCTTGGGACCTGCTGTCTTAATTCTTCTTGGTTCTCAGTTGGCAGCTGATCTTTAGCCTTGGCCAAGCCCATCCTCTCAGTCCCAGTTTCTTCTTCTATAGTTAGGGGAAAGGGATAATCTATGGCTTTCTGGGGTCTCCTACAGTTCTGACGGAGTGTCTAATCTGTGTTTACTTGACTGAGATTCTGATTCCTGTTTCATTCCCTCTGTTAAAGATAATGCCATTTTTCATTCTAACCAATAACGCTAAGATGATTACATGTTTGTCTCCTGCTCCAGTACTGTTTCTGAACACTTCCCCAGCCTAGAGAGTTTGTGTGCAGTCCTTGGGGTAATGAGAAGGGAACAAGGACTTCAGGACAAGGTCTGAGGCCATCTCTTCCTGGGCTCCAGAGGAAAGCAGGACCAGCTGGTCCAAGGACCAAAAGGCTGGCCTGGGCCAAGAGCAGGAAAAAGGGGCATGAAAAGCCTTGCCTCTGGGCCTTTGCAACATAATTTTAAAAGACATGAGTAGCCCCAACCCCATCACAAAATATCTCTCCTATTTGCTGCCTCCAGTGTAAAATCTTATAGTCAGGAAACAAAGACTTTCACTCCACAATGACAAACAGGACTTTAAATACGAGTTTCCATAGGAGAGGTTATGCTCAATGTAACAGTAACATTCCAGAGTCAATGACTGACCTAGGAACATTGCCTGAAAGCACTTTGAGATGGGAGGGGTGAGGTGAGGGTAGAGATGTGAGAACCCTTAAAAGAGAGAGAACAAAAGCTCAGAAGCAAGAGGTGGTAACACCTACGCTAGGTTTGACTGACTTTACTGTTTTGCCCAGGGTTACAGCCTATTCTCAGGTGGCATTCAATGGCAACAGCTTCTTTCCTTCTCCCTGCCAGAACAGCCACAACCACTGGGGGTGGTCTGGGAGTCAGTACTACTGATTCCTCTACCAACTAGCCATGTGTTCCTAGGCAAGTCACGTCCCCTCTGTAAGATGAGGGCGGTTAACATTTTGACCTCTAAGATCCTTTCTGAAGGATCTTTCTCAGCCATTCTAAGATTCTCTGCTTCTCTGAAGCTTCTGCAGGGCATTGGGAGGATAACTGAGTATAGGACCCAGAGCCTCCACAGAAGGTGAGATGGCACAGCTGATCATCTATAGCCTTGGCCAAGCCCAACCTCTGGCAATGAGTCCTTGCCTGCCCTCCCACCATCTCTGCTCACCCGCAGCCAGCTGCATCCAAGCACAGATCTTGTAGACGGTGGCCGTGTTGCAAACAAAGAACAGGCTGAAGCAGATGATGGAGCCAATGATGAGAAACATGCCCAAAGCCACAAAGAACATGGCAGTCTTGAAGGCTCTGGAGGGAATGGAGGAGAAGTCCAGGGGGCCGCCTTTGCAGATGAGCTCGGAGGACAGCACATTGCCCACGCAGTAGGAAAAAAGGCCGAAGTAGCCTGCCTGCGGTGTGTTGACACTGTCACCTATCCAATAGGGCTGGATGAAGAGCGCCATGACCAGCACAGAGAAGCAGATGGTGAGCGTGCCCCACATCACACCCACGGCCCGCGAGTTTCGTACATAGTTGGTATGGTAGATCTTAGCTGCCTCCTGGGCAGGCAGTAGCTTCACCATGGTGAGACCAGGGGGTCCTGGGCTGGGAGTCTATGGGCTGGAAGTCGGCTTTGAGGATGAAGACCTAGAAGTGGGCTGCTCTGCAGCCGGGTTTGGGGAAGAGGAGAGGTCAGGTCACAAGGTGAGAGACCCTCCGAGGCAGAGAGAAGAGTCTTGATAGGACAGGGAGGACAACCTTGGTCTTTTCAGGGGAAGCTTATCCAGGTGCCTGTGTTCGTTTTATCTCCTCCTGTCTCTGGTTTCCTGCCTCCTCTCAGGCTCGCCGGTGTGTAGGGCCTGCTTTCCAGCTCAGAGCTCGAGGAAGCTCCGCCCCCTGCGTCCGGGCGGGGCCCCTCCTTCCTCCCTCCTCTGAGAGCGCTGTTTCAGCACCGCGGCTAGCGCCCCAGGACTCCTAGGGAAAGGGGCGGGGCCGAGCAGCCGCCTAGCAGGGGAACCGGCAGACCTGGTTCCGGGAGCCGCGTGGGGCGGGCTAACTCACCCCCCGCACACTCCCCGCCACAGGAAACCGAGACCCTTTCTTCACTCTCCTGAGCGGAGATGACAAGAACTGGGAGGATGGCGCTACGGCTGTCACCTTCGTCCTTCTCAATTCCAATCGCAAAAGCACTTCCTAGAGTGCCGTCCCCATCCCACCGCACCACTCTCTGACTCCCTCCGTCCCAGGGACCAGCAAGGCCTTTACTGACTCTGTCAATTACAATGAGCCTACTATGTGTTAAGCCCTGTGTTGGAGGATGTTTTCCCTAAGAAAGAACCACAGAGATAAATAGGAGAGGGCCCCTCCTCTCAAGGACAGTGAGATGCTTATTTATGTGTACAGTTGCAAAGTAGACTGACAAGTGATGACAGAAGTAATTACAAAATAGAGCAAAGAACATTCCTTATGAGCCTTCTGAGACCTTAACATACCCTTTTTGTTCAATACAGTGTCTTTCTCCCCTTGCTTCTTTTTTCTTGCATATTTCTTTTTCCCCTCTTTTAAAAATATTTTTCCTTTGATTTTATAGGTAAATACATGTTTAGTGTAGAGAACTAGGAAAATATAGCTAAAAGAAAAAAATCATTCATAACCCCATATCAGGAGTAAAGGAGGAACAAGATCATGTTCACATCGATTTTGGCTTCAGATAAACCTACATTTGAGTCTTCCACTTATTAACTAAGTGGCCATCCATGAACTAAACCTTCCTGAGCCTTGATTTCTTCATTTATAAAACAAGGATAATAATACTATCTATTGTGTGAGGATTGGGCAAAATTACATATGGAAAATATTTAGCCCGGTGCCTCGCATATAAAAGTGCTCAAAAATGTTAACTATCACTATTTCTACTACTACCATTGTTATTATTACTACTGCAACTACCACCACCACTGTTTACATTTTAGTCTATTTCCCTCCTTCTGTGTGTACTGCTTTACATAGTTGGACGGTAATGTACCCAATTTATTTTCACTTAGCATTATACCATTAATAGCTCTCACATTATGTTTTTTCAAAAACATGATTTTAATGCTTATGGAATGGTGCAGGGTATATATATTCTGTAATTATTGAATCATTCTCCTATTTGGGAGCATTTTGGCAGTTTCCAGTTTTTCACTATATATATAAAAAAAAACCTGCCTTTAATATACCGTCTCCTCTATCTCTTGAATTTCTCCTTTGTTTTTCTGGCTAGGCTTCCCCTCCAGACTGGAAGTTCATCAAGAGCAAAGCCTGTATCTCAACCATAAGCCTGGGATTTTTCTTAGAGCAGGGGCCCCAAACTGGGGCTAACCTCTTGTTTGGCCTGCCCAGCACATATTTTCTTGCCTCTGAGAGGAGCTAGCCCCGCTAGCCCCTGTTCTAGTGGAACAGCCAGTCCCAGGACATGCAGACCCCAACCAGACAGAGCTGGACCAGTGACCCAAGTTAGGCCATTTGAGTCTCTCCAAGGGAAATCTGAATCTTGGGTGGGTTGATATGAGGATAAAAAAAAAAAAAAATGTTGCTGCTTAGTTGAGCCATGGAAGAACCCTCAAGAGACTATGCATGAAAAAGAGAGAGAGAGAGAGAGAGAGAGACTCTGCATGAGCTCCTGCTACTGAGCCTGCTCTACATAAAGTAGGTCGCCCTCTTCCTCCTTCAGCTCTGTGACTCACCCAGCATCCTTCTATTTTCTTCCATTTTTTGCTTTTATTAGCCAGAATAGTTATGGTTGTTGGCACAAACTGATCCAAATATTGGCACCAGAAAGGGGATTTCAGGCCCAGCTTTCAGGAAAAATGTTCTGAGACTCCCAATCATGTTCAGGACTAGGAAAACAGCAGCCCACGGTGCACGGAGGAAAAACAGCTAATCAGGTTATCAGCTGGGAACACCACGGGCCATGCGCCCTGAGAATCAAGTTCTACAGAACTGAGCGGCTTTGGCCCTTTGTAGATATAAAGGGAATGGAGAAATCAGGAGCACAGAGTAAGGTGGTTGCTTATAATGGCATTAAATAATGTCAAGCAAGACAAGCTAAAATGTCTAGCTTATTGATACAAGGGATAAAGTGAATTTTAAGACCTTTATGTGATATGGCTCAAAGAATCTGTTAAGGATTGTTGCCATAGAGCCTAGAGACAATAAAGGAAGACTCAAAGAGTGTGAGAGTACTGAACTTCAAGGCCACAACCTCATCCCGTGTTCCTGCATGGTTAAACTACATCTGTTCGCAAGCTGATTGAATCCTCACCTTGGCCCACTGACCCTTGAGGTAAAGGTTAATATACTCAGAGAAGCTAAGCTGAAGCCCCGGTGCTCCTGTTCATTCCCCAAATAATAAATCAAAAGCAGAATTTAATCCCTAGGTAAGCTTCAGAAATTAATGTCACTATCAAGGACTTGAAAGATGCAAGAGTGGTGACTCCTATCTCTAATGAATATTTGTCAGTTTTTTCTTCTTTTGGCTGACCAGCATCCTAACCCCTTCCTATTGAGGGGTGCTACCTTGCCGTGTGAGTCCTAGGTGTAGCAGGGCCAATGGAGGCCTAGTGGACCAGTTACCCTGTTCCCTACCTGCTTCTGATTACATGCTGGCACTCAAGTGGAAGTGGACTGCTATGGAATTACATCCCACTGAAGATAGCCCTAAGCATGAAAGGGAAATCTACCCGGAGAGCAGGCTTCAAGAGCATTGACCATCTACTCTCCTATAAGGAGAGAGGACCTGAGAACACTATGCTGGTTTGAAAGGAAGTATGCCCCCTAAGAAAAGCCATGTTTTAATATAAATCCCATTTCATAAAGGTAGAATAATCTCTATTCAATACTGTATGTTTGAAACTGTAATGAGATCATCTCCCTGGATTATGTGATTTAATCAAGAGTGGTTGTTAAACTGGATTAAGGGACGACATGACTCCACCCATTTGGGTGGGTCTTGATTGGTTTATTGGAGTCCTACAAAAGAGGAAATATTTTGGAGAATGAGAGTTTCAGAGAGAGCAGAGAATGCTGCGGCACCATGAAGCAGATGAAGAAGGAAAACGCCTCCCAGGGAGCTTCATGAAACCGGAAGCCAGGAGAGAAAGCTAGCAGATGATGCCATATTCGCCATGTGCCCTTCCAGCTGAGAGAGAAGCCCTGACTGTGTTCACCATGTGCCTTCCGCTTGAGAGAGAAACTCTGAACTTCACTGACCTTCTAGAACCAAGGTATCTTTCCCTGGATGGATGCTTTTGACTGGACATTTCTATAGACTTGTTGTAATTGGGACATTTTCTCGGCCTTAGAACTATAAACTAGCAACTCATTAAATTCCCCTTGTTAAATTTAATGGAACGGTATATTCTGGTATACCGTTTCTGGTATATTGCATACTGGCAGCTAGCAAACTAGAACAAACACCAATTTGCTTGAGTGGTTAATGAGTCAGCCAGATGATAGGCAACTTGAATGGAGTAAATGTGGAAGATTAATTAGGAGGATGGGAAAAGGGGGATGTGGGTGGATCCCTCAGAACAAGAGTAGAACCAGAGAGTATTTGAGTCCTATGAAAATGTTCTCCAGAGGGCCACTGGGCAGAGGAGGCATCTAACATCAGTTGGACAAGATGACTCACTCTATGGATGCTGGCCAGCCTTCTTCCTCATCACCCCCACGTCCTCCTTATACTGGCTCAAAAGACTCATAGCAAGGTGTCCATGGTGGAATGGATGGAGATTATGCGTGGCCCAGCAATCTGCACTTTTTCCACCAAAGCTGTCACCACCACAGCCACTGCTGACTACCAACACTACCAACAAACCTTAACACACACACCCAATATTGAAAGCAAACTCACCAAGAATGAGGCAGGATGAGTTCAGGCAAAGGCTTTATTTATTTCAGGGAGAAACAGAGCCACCTGGGCAGCATTTCAAGAGAGAAACAGCTGCCTTGAAGTGGCAGGGGACAGGGTTTTCATGGCTTAAGGTTGGGGCATGCATACTGGTTCAGCCACTTTGGAAAGTGTTTTTTTTTTAGACTGGCATATGACCCAGCCATCACACACTTAGGCATTTGCCCCAGATATGTGAAAACTTACATTCATGCAAAAACCTGTACACCAGTATGTGTAGCAGCTTTATTCATAATTGCCCAAAACTTTCTAGAAATAAGCCAAGTATTCTTCAACTGGATAATGGATAAATACATTGCGGTACATCCATACAATAAAATAGTACTCAGGAATAGAAAGAAGCAAAATACCGATACCTGCACCAAGGTGAATACATTTTTACTAGGTAAATGAAGCTAGACTGCTAAAAAAGCACATGTGCAATTTCAACTAGATCACAGTAAAACTGCAAGGAAGGAAAACAGCTTTGCGGTTCCTAGGATCTGGTGGTGGAGTTGATTACAAAGGGGCAATACAAAGAAAATGTTTAGAGTGGTGGATGTGTTCTGTATCTTAAATGTGGTGGTGGTTATATGATTTATGCATTTGTCAAAACTTATAGAACTGTGCACTAAAGAAGTGAATTGTGCTGTGTGTCAATTATGCCTTAATTGTAAAAAGAGGGATAACTAATGTTGGTATCCTGACGGTCAAGGGGAAATAGATGCTCATACACAGAGGGGGCAGGAAGGAGTGTCTAAGGAACTCACAGATACTGGGGTGCCTCCTGTTACTGCCACGTTCCCTATTTAATAATAATAATAGTAATAATAATAATAATAATAATGAGGAGGAGGAGGAGGCGGAGGGG
>PVIY010047731.1:0-17685 GCA_004026745.1 Myrmecophaga tridactyla | reverse complement strand
AATGTTAGCGTGGATTTGTCATGCAAAACCTGCTCTTACACCCCAGGAATGTCCAGAGGATGCACCTTTTACCAGGACAGTGAGAAATAAATTTGTGAGACTAGCACCATCATCCCTGAAGAGCTCTATAGTTGCACTTCTCTGTAGGTCAGATATTACTGTAGGAACTGCTGTCACTGAGCTGGAATCTTTAAACACAATGGGGATGACGGGATCCCGAGTAGGCAGAAGTCAGGTGACAGCACTTAATTGCCAAAGACAGGGTAGACGTGGCTATTATAATAGACAGCAAACTCAAAGCAGTCATCAAAATTATATGACTCGCAGAAATTTGTGGCATTGGCTAGTAAATCATGGGGTACCTAGAAATACAATAGAAGGACAGCCTACTAAATTCTTGTTTGAGCTGTATAAACAAAAGAGTTCTAGGTCAAGTGAACAGAAGTCTAACCTGAATTACAAAAGCACAGAATCTCGGCCCCTTAATCAATTTCCAACGAGACAGTTTACAGACCCAGAGCCCCTTGAATAAAGGGGAGGCCAGGTCCCTTTGGGGGAGAACCCTGTTACACTGCCACAAATGTATACTGTTAATCTTCCTCCAAGACTTCCCCAAGGAGACTGATGGCCTTGGGGAAAAGGAAATGATCAGATATTTCAGGGATTATTAGACACTGGTTCAGAAGTGACATTAATTCCAGGGGACCCAAAACATCACTCTGGTCCACCAGTCAGAGTGGGGACTTATGGAGGTCAGGTGATCAATGGAGTTTTAGCTCAGGTCCATCTCACAATGGCTTCAGTGGGCCCCCAGACCCATTCTGTAGTTATTTCCCCAGTTCCAGAATGTATAAGTGGAATAGACATACTGAGCAACTGGCAGAATCCCCACATTGGCTCTCTAACTCGTGCAGTGAAGGCTATTATAGTGGAAAAGGCAAAGTGGAAGTCACTAGAACTGCCCCACCTAGCAAAATAGTAAATGAGAAGCAATACCAGATTCCTGGAGGGATTGCAGAGATTACTGCCACTCTTAAGGACTTGAAGGATGCAGGGGTGGTGATTTCCACCACATCCCCATTCAACTCTCCAAGCCCCAGAAAACAGATGGGGCTTGGAGGATGACAGTGGATTATCATAAGCTCAACCAGGTGGTAACTCCAATTGCAGCTACTGTTCCAGATGTGGTATCATTTCTTGAGCAAATCAATACATCCCCTGGTACCTGGTATGCAGTTATTGATCTGACAAATGCTTTTTTTTCTCAATAGTTATTAGTAAGGACCACCAGAAACAGTCTGCTTTCAGCTGGCAAGGTCAACAGTATACTTTCACTGTCCTACCTCAGGGGTATATCACTCTCCAGCCCTGTGTCATAATCTTGTCTGTGGGGACCTTGATCGTTTCTCCCTCCCACAAGACATCACACTGGTCCCTTATATTGATGATATCATGTTGATTGGACCTAGTGAGCAAGAGGTAGCAACTACTCTAGACTTATTGGTAAAGACACTTGCATGTCAGAGGATGGGAGATAAATCCAACAAAAATACGGGGGTGAAATTCTAGGTGTCCAGTGGTGTGGGGCATGTCGAGATATCCCTTCTAAGGTGAAGGATAAATTGCTACATCTAGCCTCTCCTATAACCAAAAAAGAGGCACAACTCCTAGTTGGTCTCTTTGGATTTTGGTGATGACATATTCCTCATTTGGGTCTGCTACTCTGGCCCATTGATCAAGTGACCAGAAAAGCTGCTAATTTTGAGTGGGAACCTGAACAAGAGGATGCTCTGCGACAACTCCGGGCTGCTGTAGAAGCTGCTCTGCCACGATATGCAGGTACCACCTGAAAGTGGACAGCTGCAACACTGCAACCCCTTTCGGGATGTCCTTGAAGGACAGTGGTGAGGGGAAATCCTCCCAGTGGGCAGAACTTCAAGCAGTGCACCTGGTTGTTCATTTTGCTTGGAAGGAGAACTGGCCAGAGGTGTGTTTGTATACTGATTCATGGGCTGTTACTAATGGCTTGGCTGGATGGTCAGGGACTTGGAAAGACCATAATTGGAAAATTGGTGACAAAGAGGTCTGGGGAAGAAGTATGTGGATAGACATTTCTAAGTGGGCTAAAAACATGAAGATATTTGTGTCCTATGTGAATGCGCACCAGAGGGTGACTGCAGCAGAGTAAGGTTATAATAATCAAGTGGATAAGATGACCTGTTCTGTGGATACCAGTCAGCCTCTTTCCCCAGCAACTCTTGTCATTGCCCAATGGGCTCATGAACAAAGTGGTCATGGTGGTAGGGATGGAAATTATGCCTAGGCTCAGCAACATGGACTTCCACTCACCAAGGCTGACTTGGCTACAACCATTGCTGAGTGCCCAATCTGCCAGCAGCATAGACCCACACTCAGCCCCTGATATGGCACCATTCCCCAAGGTGGCCAGCCAGCTACATGTTGGCAGGTTTATTACTTTGGACCACTCCCTTCATGGAAGGGGCAGCAATTTGTTCTAACTGGAATAGACACATACTCTGGATATGGGTTTGCTTTCCCTGCATGCAATGCTTCTGCCAAAACTGCCATCCATGGGCTTACAGAATGCCTTATCCATCGTCATGGTATTCCACACAGCATTGCTTCTGATCAAGGAACACATTTCACAGCAAATGAAGTGAGGGAATGGGCACATGCTCATGGAATTCTCTGGTCTTACCATGTTCATCATCATCCAGAAGCATCTGGATTGATAGAATGATGGAATAGCCTTTTGAAAACTCAATTACAGTGGCAATACCTTGAAGGACTAGGGTAATGTTCTCCAGGAAGCTGTATATGCTCTGAATCAGCATCCACTGTGTGGTGCTGTTTCTCCCATAGCAAGGATCCATGGGTCCAGAAACCAAGGGGTGGCAATGGGAGTGGCACCACTCATTATTACCCCTAGTGATCCACTAGGAAAATTTTTGCTTCCTGTCCCTGTGACTCTGAGTTCTGCTGGTCTACAGGTTTTAGTTCCAAAAAGGAGAGTCCTTCCACCAGGAGAAACAACGATTCCATTGAACTGGAATCTAAGACTGCCACCTGGTCACTTTGGGCTACTCAAACCCCTGGATCAACAAGCCAAAAAGGGAATTACATTATTGTCTGGGGTGATTGACCCTGACTATCATGGGGAAATAGGACTGCAACTACCCAGTGGAGGTAAAGAAGAGTTTTCTTGGAATATAGGAGATCCCCTAGGGTGTCTTTTAGTACTACTGTGGTAGTTAGATTCAGTTTTCAACTTGGCTAGGTGAAGGCACCTAGTTCTGTTGCTGTGGACATGAGCCAATGGTACATGAACCTCATCTGTTGCTGATTACATCTGCAGTCGGCTAGGAGGCATACCTGCTGCAATGAATGACGTTTGACTTAATTGGCTGGTGTTTAAATGAGGGACCGCAATGTAGCACAGCCCAAGCAGCTCAGCATACCTCTTCTCAGCACTTGCAGCTCAGCCCAGGCCTTTGGAGATGCAGAAAGAAATCACCCCAGGGCAAGTTGTTGGAACCCAGACTCCCGAAGAGAAGGCCAGCAGAGACCATCCTATGCCTTCCCAAATAAGAAAGAACCTCAGTTGAAAGCTAGCTGCCTTTCCTCTGAAGAACTAATAAAATAAATCCCCTTTTATTAAAAACCAATCCATCCCTGGTGTGTTGCATTCTGGCAGCTAGCAAACTACAACAACTACCATGCCCTGTGATTAAAATGAACGGAAAACTGCAACAACCCAATCCAGGCAGGACTACCAATGGCTCTGAAACTTCAGGAATGAAGGTTTGGGTCACCCTGCCAGGCAAAGAACCATGGCCTGCTCAAGTGCTTGCTGAGGGTAAAGGGAACATGGAATGCATAGTGGAAGAAGGTAGTGATAAATATGAACTACGACTACGTGATCAGTTACAGAAGCAAGGACTGTAACGCTGTTTTGTTCCTGTTATACTATTTAAGTTGTAAGATAACAAGTTTAAGAATGAATATTACTCAAGGACTTGCACCCTATTCTGGAGAGATTTAATGTGTTTCCAGTTACATGCAGGACAGTTGAGTATTGTTAGGTGAAAGAAAAAATGTGCATTTTATTGTTTTTTATTTAGAAATTAGGTATGGTTTAAGGTGATATGTATAGCTGCCAAGTTGACAAGGGGTGGACTGTCATGGTCAGGTTCATGTGTCAACTTGTCCAAGTGGTGGTACCTGTTTGTCTGGTTGGACAAGTGCTGGCCTGTCTGTTGCAATGACGACATTTCATAGAATTAAATCATGATTACATCAGCTTCATTCCATTTGTAATCAGCCAAGGGGAGTGTCTTCTGCAATGAGTGATGCTTAATCTAAACACTGGAAGCCTTTTAAGGAGGATTCAGAAGAAACAGGCTCTCTTCCTGCTTCGGCTGGTAAGCCTCTCCTGTGGAGTTCATCCAGACGCTCCATCGGAATCATCAGCTTCACAGCCTGCCCTGTGGATTTTGGACTCTGCGTTCCCACAGTCATATGAGACACTTTTATAAATTTTATATTTGTGAGTGTTCCCTGTTGATTCTGTTTCTCTAGAGAACCCTAATTAATACACACCCCAAACACCAGGACACACATTCTTCTCTAGCACTCATGGAAATTCTCCAGGATAGATCATATGCTAGGGCACAAAGCAGGTCTTTATAAATTTAAAAACATTGAAATTATACAAAGCACTTTCTCTGATCACGATGGAATGAAGCTGGAAATCAATAACCACCAAAGAATGAAACTTTCACAAATATATGGAGATTAAATAATACACTCTTAATGAATGTGTCAAAGAAGAAATTTCTAGAGACATCAGTAGCTATCTGGAGACAAATGAAAGTGAGAATACAACACGTCAGAACTTATGGATGCAGCAAAGGCTATATTGAGAGGGAAATTTATTCCCTTTAATGCCTATATTAAAGAAGAAAGAGCAAAAATCAAGGACTTAATTTCTCACCTGTAGAAACTTGAGAAAGAACAGCAAACTAACCCCCAAAGCAAATAGAAGAAGAGAAATACAAAGATTAAAGCAGGGTTAAATTTATGGGAAAACAAAAGAACAATAGAAAGAATCAACAAAACCAAAATGAGAAAATCAATAAAACTGATGGACCACTAGCAAGGCTGATAAAGAAAAGAGAGGATGCAAATAAAATCAGAAATGACAGGGGGTCATTACCACAGTCTCTGAAGAACTAAAAAATCAAAGTCATAAGAGGATAATATGAACAACTATACACCAACAAACTGGACAACTTAAATGAAATGGACAAACTCCTGGAAATGCATTAACAAGCTACATTGACTCAAGAAGAAATAGAAGATCTCAACAAACCAATCACGAGTAAAGAGATTCAATCAATCATTAAAAATCTTTCTACAAAGATAGATGATAAAGACTGAGATGGTATAATTTAGGAGTGCCTAGAGTGTACAATGATGATGATTAAATGTACAAATTAAAAAATGTTTTTTGCACGAGGAAGAACAAAGAATGTCAGTACTGCAGGGTGTTGAAAATAGATGGTAATCCATACTTTAAAACTTCAACTTCTATGTGAGACTAAAGGGAAAAATGTTTATTTGGTGAAAAATTTATATTTAACTAGTACATTTCCTAATTTAACTTCTACAGTCAGTTTAATTGAACGTCATAAGTATATGGAACTTTAATAAGGCATGAGATTTTATTGGTTTGTCCAGGTTAGTGTGATGCCCCAATAAATCCCAGAGTGATTTGAACAGTGAATAAAGAAGTATTTGCAAAGACATATTGGAGAAATGGGGAGAATGGGGGAAATATTCAACTTCCCCACTTGGAGAATTCCTGACATTCCCACAAGCAGTAGGGACAACCACATCAATAAGTCAAGCCCTCAGTCTTGTGGTTTGCTCCTGTGAAACTTATCCTGCAAAGGATAGGCTAAGCCTATTTAAAATTAGGCCTAAAATTCACCCCCAGAGAACCTCTTTTGTTGCTCAGATGTGGCCTCTCTCTCCAAGCTGGCACAAGTGAACTCACTGCCTTCCCCCTCTATGTGGACATGACTCCCAAGGGTGTAAACCTCCCTGGCAATGTAGGACAAAAATCCTGGCATGAACTGGGACTTGGCATCAAGGGATTGAGAAAACCTTCTCAACCAAAAGGGGGAGGAGAGAAATGTGACAAAATAAAGTTTCAGTGGCTGAGAAATTTCAAACAGAGTCGAGAGGTTATCCTGGAGTTAAATGTTATGCATTATATAGATATTGCCTTTTTAGTTTATGGTGTATTGGAGTGGCTAGAGGAAAGTACCTGGAAGTGTAGAGCTGTGTTCCATTAGCCATGTTTCTTGAAGATGATTGTATAATGATATAGCTTTTGCAATGTGACTGTGTGGTTGTGAAAACTTTGTGTCTGATGCTCCTTTTATCTAGGCTATGGACAGATGAATAAAACATATGGGCAAAAAATAAATAATAGGGAGAGCAAAAGTTAAAATAAATTGAGAGACTTAAATACTAGTAGTCAATAAGAGGGAGGGGTAAGGGGTATGATATGTATGAGTTTTTTCTTCTTTCTTTTTTATTTATTTTGCCAGAGAGATGCAAGTTCAAAAAAAATTATCATGGTGATGAATACACAACTAAGTGATGATATTGTGAGCCCTTGATTGTACACCATGTTTAGAATGTTTGTATGTTTGTTAAAATTTGACAATAAAAATATCTATTTAAAAAATCTTCCTACAAAGAAAAGCCCAGAGCCAGATGGCTTGATTGAATTTTATCAAACATTCCAAAAAAAACTAACACCAATCCTGCTCAAACTTTTCCAAAAAATCGAGGAAAAAAGAACACTACTTAACTCATTTTATGAAGCTAACATCACTTTAATACCAAAACCAGGTGAAGATGCCATAAGAAAGGAAAACTGCACACCAATCTCTTTAATGAACAAAGATGCAAAAATTCTCAACAAAATATTAGCAAATCTAATCCAACAGCACATTAAAAGAATTATACACCACGATCAAATGGGGTTTATATCAGGAATGCAAGGATGCTTCAACACAAGAAAATCAGTCAATGTAATACAGAACATTAACAAATCAAAAGGGGAAAATCTGACATATGATTGATGCTGAAAAGGCATTTGACAAAATTCAACATCCTTTTCTGATAAAAACACTTCAAAAGATAAGAATCAGAGGTAACGTCCTCAGTATGATAAAGGGCATATATGAAAAACCCATAACCAACATCGTACTCAATGGTGAAAGACTGCAAGCTTCCCCCTTAAGATCAGGAACAAAATTAGGATGCCCTCTTTCACCACTGCTGTGGTCAGATTCATGTGTCAACTTGGCCAGCTGGTGCCTGGTTGTCTGGTCAGGCAAGTGCTGGCCTGTCCTTTGCTATGAGGACATTTCAAGGACTTAAATCATGTTTACATTGGCTGCATCCACAACTGATTGTGTTTGTAATCACCTAAGGGGAATGTCTTCTGCAATGAGTGACACTTAATCTAATCACTGGACGGCTTTTAAGGAGGATTGAGAAGAGACAGTCACTCTTCCTGTTTCAGCTGGTGGATCTCTCCTGTGGAGTTCATCCAGACCGTTCATCAGAGTCACCAGCTTCAGAGCCTGCCCTATGGACCTTGGGCCCTTATATTCCCACGGTTGTTGAGCCAGCCTCTCCTGAGAGTTGGTTGAGGAACTTGCTCGGAATTAACAGCTTTTGGCCTGCTACTAGGCCTTAGTAGAGACTGAATGCTTAACCGTGGGCCACCAAGTTACCATGAGACCTGAGTTGCCTATCATGAGCTGGGTGTTGTCTGACCCACCGAGCCATAAAGTTGGGTGTGTGCAGCAGGATTCCATCATAAATGTAAATGGTATATATGAGCTAGGGCCAGAGCAGGTCTTGAAGGCACAGATAAGTTACATGAGGAAATGGACACCAAAATCAATAGCCCAAGTCCTTGATCTTGAGGCTTGCTATTGTGAAGGTTTTATATGTAGCAGAGATGCTTAGCTGACCTATAGGTATGCCTAAGAGTTACTTCTGGAGGACCTCTTTTGTTGCTCAGATGTGGCCTCACTCTCTCTAAGCCCAGCTCTGAAAGTAAAACCATTGCCCTCCTCCCCTACATGGGACATGATATCCAGGGGTGAAAGTCTCCCTGGTGGTGTGGGAGATGTCTCCCAGGGATGATTCTGGCCCTGGCACCATGGAACCAACAATGCCATCCTGACCAAAAAGGGGAAAAGAAGTGTAACAAATAAGGTATCAGTGGCTTAGGGAGTTCAAATAGAGTCTAGAGGCTGCGCTAGAGGTCACTCTTACACAAGCTTCAGTTAAACATTTCAACCTTCCCAAACCCCAACCAAAACCATCCCAACCAATCTTAAAGAACATCTAGGGCAATATATAAAGTTCTGCAAAGGTTCATGCACTAGGGTAAGGTCCCAGAAACCCACAACCTCCAGATGGGTCCCTGGACCAGTTAAGTCTTGAAACCTAGAGGGTCCAGCCTCTCCAGAACATCAGCTAGTTCCATCTCCCTACCCTATATTATTGACAGCCCTTTCCAACATGAAAAATTTTAAATGGGCATAGACCAAATACCTCTAAAGAGTGGGAGAAAGAGCAAAGGTTATGGTGAAGTTGTACAGAGAATATAGGGTATAACAAATGATTATGATTGCTGAATCATTTTGATTTTTCTTCCAGTATCTTAGCGCAGCTAGAAGTGAAAACCTAAAATTGTGGAATTATAACCCATAACAAAACTCTGAAATCTGTTCTACAACAAATTGTTGTTTTGTGCTTTGAAATTTATTGCTTTTTTGTATATATGTTATTTTTTCACAAAAAAGAAAAAAAAGTAGATTGTGATGATAAAAAAATATATATATATTCCTTCTAGCTGCCAATGTTCTGGAGCAGCTAGAAGGAAAAATCTGAGATTGATGGTATAGTAGCCCATGCAAACTCTGGGATCTGTCCTATAACTACTTGTTGAGGAGTGCTTTGAAAACTATTATTTTTCTTTCTTTGCTTTGTATATATGTTATACTATACCATAAAAAAGTTTAGAAAAAATTGTAATGAAGATGATGGAAAAGTCTCAAAGCAAATTAAGTATCATCTGACCAATTCTGACATTAAGCTTATTGATTTAAGTCTTCATATCATGATCTTTATAAGTTATTTTATTAGTATCAAGACACATTCACTGCCAAATATAGTACTTTTAAAGATAAAATCTCTACCCCCTAAGAGCTTCCAAATCTAGCAAAAATAGATACATATTTTAAATTGCCGTCAGCTAGAAGAAAGGGGGAGGATATAAGTCTTAATAAAAGCCATTTGTGCCTCTATATTCTATTTGGAATTTGTCAGATACCACTAATATATTACCTCTCTCCACCCATTCGTTCCTTTATTCCTTCAAGAAACTTTTATTGAGCTCCTAGTGTTAGAGTTACAAGGATGAACAAGGTGGACAGAGTCTCTGCCTTTAAGGAACTTCAACAATTGGACTTTAGTTGATTTCTCTGCAGAGAACAAAAAATATTCAGGGTGTGCACAAGCACCATAATTAGGAGCAGAGAAGGGGGAGTTAGTCAATTTCCAGCATTGAGAATGGAGTTAACAATTGAACAGAATGTTTGATAGTCATCTTAATGTCCATCTGGAGGCAGACAATGAAAAGATTTTTTCATAAAATTCAGATTATACTGTTTAAACCTATAAAACTTGCATATATACAGAATATACAGGGGCTGAAAGATGGCAGTACTGACACTCAACCATGGGCAAGGACTGGTTCCGAGGGGGCTATGGGAGTGCCCCAATCCAACCTGAGAGCAGCTTCCTTATGGAGGTGTGAGGAACCTGTCTTGTGCCATCCCAGTGCCCTGACTGCCCACCTACCATCGCACTTCTTCCTAATGCTTGTTGCTGTTCACTAGAGGCTGGACAGGACCCCCGAGGTGATTCATGGCAGGGGACGTGAAAATACTCTGCTCCTCCATTCATGCGACCGGTGTCTCTGCTGGGTTCAGGGGCTGTATGAGGAAGGATCACTACTTGTTGTTACTCTGGTCATTGAAGATCTTCAATCCCAGGCCATAGAGCACTCGTGGCCACCCAGAGTGATTACTTCAGGATAACATCTACAGCTGTCGTGAGGGAGCAAGATCAGGACAAAATTCATTTAAAAGGTCTTACTCTTACAGGTTTCAGTCACAGCCTTCCGTTTATGTACTATGGAACCATAGAACTGAGTATGAATACTGTTCATGAGATTCTTAAGGCTGCCATGTATATCCAACTTATAGAAGTGAAGTTCTACTGCTCTTTTCTTTTAGTGAAAATCTGCTTAGAAAATTGTGCAGAAATTGTGAGACTCTTAGATGATTTGGGTGTAAACATTGAGGGAGTCAGGGAGAAGTTGGATGCCTTTCTATTAGACAACTTTGTGCCACTCATGTCCAGGCCTGACTTCCTGTCCTATCTAAGCTTTAAGAAGCTCATGTCTTATTTGGATAATGATTATCTGAGCAGGTTTCCAGGGATAGAGCTGTATGAGGCTGTGCAGTCTTGGTTGTGGCATGGTAGAAGATGCTACAGACATACCAATACCATCATTCAGAGCATCAGGTTTTGTTTGATGATGCCATCCAGTGTTTTTGAGAAAGTTGGTGCATTTAAAAACAGTAGTCAGGACTCATCATTTACTTAAGGCAGTATGTCTTTATAGATAAGATTCCCAGACTGGTCAGGAGCCAAAAAGAGAATAAATCATTTATAAGAATAGTCTATGTATCAGAAACCTAATTTGTTGTAGTTCGTGTGTTTAGGTTTTTAAAAACACATTTTGTGGGTTAAAAATGAACCAATGGTTCATTCCTAGGTTTACACACACACACACACAAAGAACCATTTAGGTAGCAGCATAGTTTCATTTTCATATCTTTTTAAAGTTGAAGTGTAATTAATCCAAAATATTACAAGTTTGCTTCAGCTTTTCTTTTCACAATGTCAGGCCAGCTCTCTTTTTTGTAAAAACAAATTTAAATAATACATGCTGAAATTGGAGTTGAGGGGAGTTTTTTAGGTCTGAATAATGTACATTAATATAGTTTCTTCCTCCTCTAAAATGTTGTGAGGATATATAAAATAGATCTTGAAAGCCAGTAATGATTTCTCTTCCTACTTTTACCCTAGTTCTGTTTTTTCCTCTGTTTCACTGTAAATACTAACTAAATTTGACAATACGAACATTAAAAAAAAAATACACTTGGGAAGGAGGATTAATTCTTTGAGGCATGGTATTGTTTGGTTTATAAGTAGGCCCATGAGCATGTTCTTGATGGTGTTTAGAAATATTGTGGATGCTGATTGCATTACCCACAAACCTGACTCTCCCCTGGACCCTGTATAAGGCAGTATTGTATTTTACCTGAGTTCTTTTGTCAGCTTCAGTTATTTTACTGATTGAAAAATCAATTTTAAGAGATACTGGAAACCACCTGCTAAAATATTATGAGACTTGCTTAAGACCAGTCCAAACCCTCCCTGTGAGTAAGGCACTTAACAGAGCACATTAACTCTTTCAGAGCCAGGAGGCTCCTGTCAGGTTAATGAAGCAGGGTCTGGAAGTAGACCAGTCAGACTAACCCTGACAGCAAACCTGAACCCCTTTTCAGAGCCTCTGAGATTCTGGAAAAGAGGCCTTAGTTTATTCAATCACATTCAATTTCATCTACATAGTAAGGTTAAGAAAAGAACTGGGATATGTTAACTTCTTCCTCACATGGGGTTCCAGTGCTTTGAAATATAGGGAACACAGATAAGTGCGCATACCTACTGCTATAATTTAAATCATTGGGACCAAAGTTTCTCAAATTATGTAATAATGATCTGATTAAACACTCAATTCTCTTCAGATTTAGAAACAATTATATATATTTCAAAAGTTTGGGTTCTTACTGTTTCTGGCGCTAAATAAAAACAGGGTTGATAAATCTTGGTAAAGAAAGTTGTTTGCCTAACATTTGCACTGAAACCAAAAGTAAATTGTGCCAAAAATATGAATGAGATTTTTAGCCAGTTCTTTAGACTTGAGATTTGATTTCTCAACCTTCAGTCTTTCTCCTATCGTTACACTTGGGATAAATTATGGAAGACAAGTGCTATAGGACTTTAGTTCTTAGACTTGAGGTTTGATTTCTCAACCTTCAGTCTTTCTCCTATCGTTACACTTGTGGGAAGTTATGGAAGGCAAGTGCTATAGGACTCTGGAGGCCTACTCAAAACTCTCATTTTGTGCTTCTGAACTGTTAAGGTAAAATATTATTGACTATAATCAGCTTTAATAGTTGTAGGAAAAAGTTGAAAGGAATATATACATTCTGTGACCACATTCTCTGTTATATGATCAGACACATGACAAGATATTTTAAACCTGAATTTTCCTGGACAATCCAACTCATAGCTTTCTTATACATACAACTTGGGCTTTTATGCTTTATATGCTGCAGGAGCACTTTATATAGTTCACTCCTGGCTTAGAGCAAATTTAATACCACTGAAGTTCTAAAAGAACAAAATTCTCTTATCTGATAACAGAGTCATTGTGGGATTTCTGCTTTTGAGAAAGGTAAAAGAACAATCCACTAAAGACTGAGACAGTATAATTTAGGAGTGCCTAGAGTGTGCAATGATGGTGATTAGATGTACGAACATAAAAATGTTTTTGCAGGAGGAAGAACAAAGGTATGTCAGTATTGCAGGGTGTTGAAAATAGATGGTTATTGGGGAAAAGTACCATCAATGTAAGCTATGGTCTATAGTAAACAGTAACATTGTAATATGCTTCCACTGAATGTAACAAAGGCATTATGCCAAAACTAAATGTCAACAGGTGGTGGGGTTGAGAAAGGGGTATGGATTCTTTGTAGAAGAAAAGGAAATGTCTTCAGATAGAGTATGGTGGCAAAGGCATATCTATACACTTAGGCTGGATTATATGATGTGTGAATAAAACTATTTAAAAATGGTCAAAGAGAAACAAGTGCTAGAGAAAATGTGGGGAAAGATGTACCTATTCACTGTCAGTTTTTCATTATTTTTGTATGCAGTATTAAGTTTCTAATTGCATTTGTTATATAAGGTGAACTCTTGGATTTCCCATGTGGCCTAACATTCTACACAAGCAGTCTAGGTGAGACCTAATCATCATCAAAAGTGGTCATAATTTGGGGAGTTTTTTATATTCTCGCAAGCAGTGGAGACAACCAAATCAATAGGCCAAGCACTCAATTTTGCTGTTTGTACCTATGAAACTTATTCATGCAAAGAATAGAGTAAGCCTGCTTAAAATTAGGCCTAAGAGTCACCCCCAGAGAACCTCTTTTTTGCTCAGGTGTGGCTTTTCTCTCTGAGCCAACTCATCAGGTGAAACTCACTGCCCTTTCTCCTACATGGGACATGACTCCCAATGGTGTAAATCTCCCTGGCAACATGGGGCAGAAAGCCTAGGATGACCTGGGATCTGGCATCAAGAGATTGGAAAAAGCCATCTTGACCAAAAGGGGGAAGAGATAAATGAGACAAAATAAAGTTTCAGTGGCTGAGAGATTTCAAGAGCAAAGAGGTAATCCTGGAGGCGATTCTCATGCATTATATAGATATCCCTTTTTAGTTTATGGTGTATTGGAGTGGCTAGAGAAAAGTACCTAAAACTGTTGAGCTGTGAAATCTGAACAAAATATAAGAAACATTGATTTGAAAGTTACTACAAACAACCAGTATATGCAGGGCCAAGACATAAAAAAGGCAGAAAGACAAGAGAAGTGAGCCTAATGTTTCCAGCTACTTTTCCCCTTGAGACAATTATCAATCCTGAAGTGCAGAAGCTGACAGGTTAAGAACCTGCACAGAGTTCTGATCACTTCAAGTGCTGGGGAGCAATAAAAATTGGACTGCTGAGTTCACCCAGGAGTAAGACCCCTATAAACACTCAGTCTCTTGGTTAGGGCACCTCAGTGCTAAACCCTTTTGTCATGGTCAGGTTCATGTGTCAACTTGGCCAGGTGGTGGTGGCCAGTTGTCTGATTAGTCAAACACTGGCCTGTCTGTTGCTATGAGGACATTTCATGGACTTAAATCATGACCACGTTGGCAGCATCCATGGCTGATTGCATTGCAGAGTGTCTCCTGCAATGAGTGATGCTTAATCTAATCACCAGAAGGCTTTTAAGGAGGACTCAGAAGAGACAATCACTCTTCCTTCTTCAGCCAGTGTCTCCTGAGAGTTCATTGAGGACCTTCTTTGGAGCTACCAGCTTGTGACCTGCCCTACAGACCCTGGACTCTACATCCCCATGGTTACATGAGACACTTTTATAAATTTTAGGTTTACAAATATCTCCTGCTGATTCTGTTTCTCTAGAGAACCCTAGCTAATATAGCTTGGTACTGGGACTGGTTCTTAAGAAACAGAATCTTAAAAATGGGTTTTTACAATTGGTTTTCTACTCTGACTGGACTCAAAGGCACTAAAGACTCTGTTTCCCATAATCAAAATGACACTGCCAATCCATGGGGGTGAGCTGGCAAAAGAGATAGTCAAAATAACCACTGGATTCTGCTACGCTTCGCTTATACAAAGCCAGCCTCTGGGGGATAATGTTTTTGACACCTTTATGGAGTTTTGTGGAATTAGGAGGATAGAGATGCTGGCTAGTTGTTGTTAGATATGCTGTATATATTGATGAGAGAAAGGGATGAGCTGAAGGCTTCAAATGAGAAGCTTATGTGCTGTATGACAGATGTAAAAGTTTCTATGAATGCCTTATTTTCTGTGGCCGCAGACTTGAGATCTATGAAAATCAGACTCAGTCTCATTGTTGGTGTAACAACTTTACAATGTAAACTGAAATCTCAACCTTGTATGGTGTCTGCCATTAAAGTGAGGGCATTGATTGGAAAGGAGTGGGACCCTGAAAAATGGGATGGCAACATATGAATTGATAATGATGGCTGTGAAGAGGTAGAAACCCTACATTGTGCTGAGTCTTTTCTAGATAACCCTGTAATAGTCTGCCCTGAGGACATAGCCACCCCACCTGTAGCCTCCCCTGAGGAATTGGCCACCCAACTGCCACCTAAAGGGATTAACCCTGGAGTGTTTAATCCTGTTTCACGAGATAAAACTGCAAACAAGTGTTCTGAAGTAATTGGCTTGGAAGATAATTGCAATTATGTTCATGACCCACCCCCACCACCCCTCATTTCTTCCAGACCTATAACTAAACTAAAGTCACAACAAGCCCAAAAAGATGAGGTACAAAGTGTGACCCATGAGGAGGTACACTATATTCCAAAAGAACTACATGAGTTTTCCAATCTATATAAACAGAAATCAGGGGAATATGTGTGGCAATGTATTTTAAGGGTGTCGGATAAGTGTGGGAGGAATATAAAGCTGGATCAGGCTGAATTTATTCATATGAGTCCACTAAGCAGAGATTCTGCTTTAAATGTTATAGCTCAAGTGGTTAGAAAAGGCATTAACAGTTTGTTTGGATGGTTGGCTGAAATATGGATCAAAAGGTGACCAACATTACCTAAGGTTGAAAGCCAATACTGCCCTGGTATAATGTAGGTTGGGGGATCAAATGGCTTAGAGATATTGGAATGTTAGAGTGGATTTATCATGGAAAGCCTGCTCATAAACCCCAGGAATGTCCAGAATATGTACATTTTACCAGGGTAACTGTGCATTGGGGAAAAGGAAATGATCAGATATTTCAGGGCGTATTAGACACTGGTTCACAGATGACATTAATTCCAGGGGACCCAAAGCATCACTCTGGTCCACCATTCAGAGTGGGGGCTTATGGAGGTCAGGTGATCAATGGAGTTTTAGCTCAGGTCCATCTCACAGTGGGTACAGTGGGCCCCTGGACCCATTCTGTAGTTATTTTCCCACTTCCAGAGTGCATTATTGGAACAGATATTCTGAGCAACTGGCAGAATCCCCATGTTGGCTCTCTTACTTGTGGGGTGAGGGCTATTATGGTAGGAAAGGCTAAGTGGAAGCCACTAGAATTGCCTCTACCTAGCAAAATAGTAAATCAGAAGCAATACCGGATTCTTGGAAGGATTACAGGGATTACTGCCACTCTTAAGGACTTGAAGGATGCAGGGGTGGTGATTCCTACCACATCCCCATTCAACTCTCTTATTTGGCCTGTGCAGAAAATAGATGGGTCTTTGGAGGATGACAGTGCATTATTGTAGACTCAACCAAGTGGTGACTCCAATTGCAGCTGCTGTTCAAGATGTGGTATCTTTGCTTGAGCAAATCACATCCCCTGGTACCTTTTATGCAGCTATTGATCTGGCAAACATTTTTTCTCAATAGCTGTTAGTAAGGACTACCAGAAACAGTTTGCTTTCAGCTGGCAAGGTGAGCAATATACTTTCACTTCCCTGCCTCAGGGGTATATCAATTCTTCACCTTATGTTATAATGGAGGAAATAATCACCAAGAGTATGCCAAGAGATGGAATCAGCCCAAATGTTCTTCAATGTATGAGTGGCTAAACAAGCTTTGGTGTATACATATGATGGAATATTACACAGCTGTTAGACAGAGTAAAGTAACAAACCATATAAGAACATGAATGAACCTTGAGGACATTATGCTGAATGAAATTAGCCAGAAACAAAAGAACAAATACTATATGGTCTCACTAATACGAATTAACATTAATGAGTGAACTTTGAGAGTTAAAGTTAAGAACATAGGTTGTCAGGAGATAGAACGAGGGTAGAGATTGGGCATTTGGTGTGGAAGGTGTACAGAATGTGCAATATGACTGATTATAAAGACCAAGAAATGCACGGCACAATACTATCTGCTGGTAGCACAATAATTTAAGTACACTGAATGAAGCTGAGTATGAATATGGTTGATAGAGAAGGGCCGGGGACATGTGTGACACCATAAGGAGAGATAGAGGATAAAGACTGGGATGATATATCTTAGGAATACCTAAGGGGTTCACCCCTATGAAACTTATTCCTGTAAAGGAGAAGCTAAGCCTCCTTATAATTATGCCTAAGAGTCACGTTCAGAGAACCTCTTTGTTGTTCAGATGTGGCCCCTCTCTCTAAGCCAACTCCACAGGTAAACTCAATGCCCTCCCCTGCTCCCCACCCCGGAACGGGATTCCTGGGATGAGCCAGGATCCAGCATCATGGATTGAGAAAGCTTTCTTGACCAAAAACGGGAAGAGTGAAATGTGCAAAATAAAGTTTCAGTGGATGAGAGATTTCAAAGAATTGAGAGGTTATCCTGGAGGTTATTCCTATGCATTATATAGATATCTCTTTTAGTTTATGGTATATTGTATTTCCTTTTTTTTTTTTTTTTTTTGGTGTGATGCATATGTTCAAAAAAGTGATCATGGTAATGAATGCACAACTATGTGATAATGTTGTGAGCCATTGATTGTATACCATGTATGGAATTTATGTGTGTGAAGATTTCTCAATAAAATTATGTTTGTTAAAGTACATAAATAATGGGGGAACTAAGGGATTTAAAAAATTGGGGTAGAT
>PVIY010047730.1:0-17691 GCA_004026745.1 Myrmecophaga tridactyla | reverse complement strand
GCATGACATCCAGGGGTGAAAGTTTCCCTGACAGCATGGGAGGTGACTTCCAGGGATGAGTCTGGCCCTGGCACCATGGGATCAACAATGCCATCCTGACCAAAAGGGGGAAAGGAAGTGTAACAAATAAGGTATTATTAGTGGCTGAGAGAGTTCAAATAGAGTCAAGAGACTACTCTGGAGGTTACTCTTACACAAGCTTCAGTTAGACATTGCTACCTATCATGACCTGCCAAACCCCAACCAAAATAATTCCAACCAATCCTAAAGAACACCCAGGGCAATAGATAAGATTCTACAAAGGTTTCATGCAGTAGGGTAACTTTCCAGAAAGCTGCAACTTCCAGATGGGTCCAGAGACCTAGGTAAGTCCTGAAACCTAGGGGGGCAAGCCTCTCAGGAACATCAACTAGTTCTATCTTCTATCCCATATTACCAACTTCCCCTTCCAACATGAAAAATTTAGAATGGGTATAGTCCAAATACCCTTAAAGAATTGGAGAAAGATGAAAGGTAATGGTGAAGAGAAGGTTGGGTTTAACAAATGAAATTGATTGCCAAATCATTAAATTGATATTTCTTTTAGTCTCCAGAATTTTCGAGCAGCTAGAAATAAAAACCTAAAATTGTGGAATTGTAACACATACCAAACTCTGAAACCTATTCTACAACTAATTGCTGTGATATGCTCTGAAATTAACTGCTTTTTTGTGTATATGTTATTTTTCACAAAAAATAAAAAAGAGTCACTTGTGATGATGAAAAAAATATTCCTTCTAACCTCCAATGTTCTGGAACAGCAAGAAGGAAAAATCTGAGATGAAAGAATGGTAGCCCATGACAAACTCTGCAATCTGTCCTGTAACTACTTGTTGAAGAGTGTTTTGAAAATTATTGCTTTTACCTTTCTTTGTATATATGTTGTATTATACAATAAAAAAATGTTTTTTAAAAAGTTAACAAGAGTGATGTTGGCTTGGGTTTAACGAATTATGGCAATTAACACTATCTAACTGAAGTTTGCATAAGAGTCAGGACACTATTCGATCTCTCTTAGCCACTGATGCCTTATTTTATTACACTTCTTTCCCCCCTTTTGGTCAGTAAGGCATTGTTGGTCCCTCAGTGCCAGGACCAGACTCATCCCTGGGAGTCCTGTGCCACATGGTCATGGAGACTTTCACTACTGAATGTCATGCCTCACATAGCGGGGAGGGTAAGGATTTTCCCTCCTGCAGCACTTTTAAAATGTACTCTGATGCTGTACCCAAGACCAGAATCTCTGGTGGCAGATTGGGCACCTGTAGTTTTTTAAAACTCCCCAGGGGAGCTCGATGGTCAGCTAAAGTCAAGAACTCGTGACATAGAGCAGAGGCACCAATGGAGTCCCTGAGACAGGCATAGCCAGCATTATGGGAATGTGGAGAAGGTAACCCAGGGAAAGGCAACAGGTGGGCAGTGGGAGTCAAAAGGATTCAGACAACCGCATGGAGGTCATTTCAGTATGCATTCTTGGGATGATGGGGGGCAGGGCTCAAGCAGAAGAGATAGGAAAGATAGAGAGGGGGCAGCAGTGTGAAACAATCCTTAGGAGGCAATAACCTTGCAGGACTTGGGGATGGATTGTGTGAGGAATTGAGAGAAGCCTGGGTCAGTCCCATCTGTGAGGGTCTTAGCATGACCTGTGCTCAATTTGCTCGTTGATTTAGCACCACCTGTCGTGCAAACCCAGAGCTCTCAGCCTGCAGCTAACTTGTGCAGCCAGAGGTGGCCCTACTCATGCTGGTGAGCTCTGGTCCAGCAGACGCAGTTTACAGGCTCTCTGTGGGCGTGATATCTGTCCTCTTTCCTAACCTGGCTCCCCTGTAAACTGTGTCTGCTGCTTCCTCCTTACAACAGCTTGAGGGAGATTCCACAGGGCGTGGCCTGGGAAGGAAGCACACATCTGTCACCTGTGGGAAGACCTAGATTCTGAAGTCTGCCTTCTCTCACCTCCCTCCCTCACTTATTTTAAGTGTAATTCTACCCAATAGGGAAATTCAAGTGAAATATTCAATGCCCATGAAATAAAAAGAAAGCTCAGAAAACGCTGTTAATATATTGAACTCACTTCACACAATATCGTATTTAGCTACTAAAGGCAGACCTGACATGCTCTAGCTTTACTACGTGCCCATGGATATGGGGAGGGGAAATGGGCATGCCAGGATGGAAATATATATGATGTACACCAGCTTAGGAAATCACTCAAATGAAACAACCCTAAAACGTTTTTAAATCTAAGATGGTGTCACTATTGCAAAATGATGCTTAAGAAAAGCAGAATCATTTTTAAGGTTTTGAAAAGTCTTATTCTATTAGAAACAGCCGAGGTTGGGTTCAACATAGTTTATGAGCCTGAAAATGAAATTACAGGACAGAAAATATAAAACCTAATCAATAGCATATAACGAGGAAGCTTGGTTATTTAAAAGACTTAGCATGCTACGTTTGAGGCTGCAAATGCCAGAATATGGCATTTGTATAGGAGATTGGAGTTCATAATACACACATGTTACCTTATCCAAGAGGGACAGTTCTTCCCTCAACTCAATTGTTAGGCCTATGTCCAAAATGGACTGAATTCTTCTCCAGCTCCTTTTCCTTCTTCTTCTTCTCATTCTTTTTAGTAGCAAGTAAGATCACTGAGAAATAATTAATTCCTCTATCATTTCGAACATGTAAACATTTCTTGACCTTATTTAAATAAGAACTATAAATTACTAACAGACATTATGTTCTTATAGATTACCTGAGATGATCCCTGTCCCTCTCCACATGCCAGGGGCTCAGGATAGCTTTAGAGGTTGGGCCCTTGGTGAAAAAACAAGGCAGCAAATGTCAGCTACCTCAGTCCCTAAATGAGTGACCTTGGACCAGCCACTCCCTAACACTCAGTTTTCTCTGCTCTAAAGTGATGAAAGAGCTCTACTAAAGAAGAAATCTATCCTAGCCACTCTCTTAATCCTCCTTTACTCTTGTTTTTCCTCCTTTGCTTTCATTTTTTTAATCTCCTTCATTTTATCGCTACCATTTTCTTTTTATTTTATTACCAGTATTCTATGATGTTTCTTTCTGTGGATTTGCTAACAGTAGAAGGTGACCCCTATGTGCTGCAGCTGCCCTCCAGAATTGGGTTAGGCCCATATAGGCCTCAGAAAAAATGAGTTTAATGGACAAATGGAATTAATAGGTCAATCAATAGCTATGCCTTGATAACTAAAAGAGGTGACTGTAAATGCAAGAGAGAGAGATAACTAGTATGGGTAGGCAAGAGTGAAAAAGAGCATGAAATGGAGGATTTAAAAGGTTGGCTAGAGTTAGGGAGGTAAATCAGCAGAAAATAGCATTGTGGAAACCAAGAGTGTGATGGCTGAAGAAGGAGGATGCAACCAGCTTGGTAGAGTGGTTAAGACATTTCTGCCACTGTGCTGGTTTGAAGCTGTTATGTACCCCAGAAGAGGACATGTTCTTTTGATCCATTCTTGTGGATGGTACCTTTTGGTTAAGTTATTTCATTTGAGATGTGACCCACCTAGAATCACTTATAAGAAGATAAAAGGTAAAAGATCTTAGAAAGAAAATCCTCTAAGAAGCCAAGAGAAGCCCTACAAAGGAAGTCACAGGAACTTGAAGTTGAAAGCAATGAATCTGGGAGTGAAGGGCCAGAAGATGCAAGCCATGTGCCTTCCCATGGGGCAGAGGTGTCCCAGATGTCAGTAACCTGTCTTCAGAATCCAGGTATCATTCCATTGATGCCTTAATTGGGACATTTTCATGGCCTAAGAACAGTAAATTGTAAATTTATTACTCCCCATTGTAAAAACTAATCCATTTCTTTTATATTGCATTCCAGCAGCTGTAGCAAATGAAGTAGAAATGGGTGTTGCTGAGTTTGCAAATACCAAAAATACTGGAACAGCTCTATAAATGGATAAGAGAAGATGCTGAAGAATTATGAGATGCTTGATGGAAATGGCCTACATTGTTTTGAAGAGACTATTGGTAGAAATATGGATGCTGACAGTACTTCTGATAAAGACTTAGAAATTATAAATGTGTTCTTGAAAACTGGAGGAAAGCTGACCCTTGTTTTTAAGTGGCATAGAATTTGGTAAAGTTGAGTCCTAATGTTGGATGGAAAGCAGAATTTGAAAGTGATGAGCTTGGATACTCAGCTGAAGAGATTTCCAAACTAAATGTGGAAAATGCAGCCTGTCTTCTCCTTGTAGCTCACTGTAAAATGCAAGAGGAAAAACTGAAGTCTTGAGAACAAAGGAACCAGAAATTGATATTTTGGAAAATTCTGGGCTTTTGACAAACAAGTCCCCAGAGAATAGTGCCCCATGAAGATATGACCAAACATGAAACCAGCCAGCATTTCAGGACAAGTCAGGATTGGAAATGCAGCTATTCAGAAAGGATTATGGAAAGTGCTATTGTCTGACAGTTGGGACCCCTGTGTACTGCATGTGAAACCAAAGACTTTTTGCAAGATTTGTGTGAATGAAACCACTGCCAGTCTGTACTGAAATGGATAGAAAAGGAACAAATTGAAGGAAAAATGACTTCAAAGGCAGAGCCATGGAAGCTGAGGTCTGTAGTTAAGATACCTCAGCCAAGAGAGTGGACCTGTCCACACACATGGAAAAGGTGAGTCTGCCCCAGAGCATGCAGAGGGTGGGCCTTTAGCCCCATTATTCAGGAAGAGTGTTACCACCTGAGGGGTCTCAGATGCCTGGGAGATTGAGGCTAGTTTGGCAGACCTATTATTCAGGAAGAATGCTGCAGCCCCAGGCTTCAGAGAGGGTGGAGCACATTCTCCAGGGAATGAGAGGAGCCTGAATGCCACCCTACTGTTCTAAGGGAATGAAGCCTGTGCCCCAGTGATGAGTCCAGCTGCCACCCAGATGCTTGAGGAGGGTGGGACCGAGAACAAAGTGATCTCCCCAATGTTTGGAGCTGTTTGAGCCCTCACCCCAGCATTTGGAGAGAACGGGGCTGCTGCACAACACCTTGGAAAGGATGTGACTGCTGCTTTGTCAAGCCCCGAGGATAACATGTCATTCCATAGATGACTTTTCAGACCTGGAAATCGAATGAAATATGTTTTGCAGGTTTTCTTAACTGTTTGGGTCCATTGACTCCTGTTTTCCTTCCAATTTCTCCATATGGAAATGGGAACATTTATCCTATGACTATCCCTCATTTGTATATTGGAAGAAGATAATTTGTTCTAAGTTTTACAGGTCCATAGCCAGAAGGTAAAATTGCCCTAGGACAGACCACACCTGTAAGTGATTTTGATGAGATTTTTTTTTTTTTAATTTGCATATGGGCAGGAGGCACCAGGGATCGAACTCCAGACCTCCAGCACGGCAGGTCAGAGCTCTGCCTGCTGAGCCACGGCAGCCGCCCTTGATGAGATTTTGTACTTAATATTGTTACTGAAATGATTTAAGGCTCTTGTGATATTGTAATGGAATGAACATATTTTGCATATGGAAATAACATGTCTTTTGGGGGTCCAGAGGGTGGAGTGTCTAGTTCAGAGCTGTTATGTGCCCCAGAAAAGCCCATATTCTTTTAATCCATTCTTGGGGGTGCAAACTTATTGTGGAAGGGAGCTTTTGGTTAGTTATGTCAATTGAGATGTGACAGACCTCATTCAAGGTAGTTCTTAGTCCTTTATAAGGAGATAAAAACTGAGAGAACTTAGAGAGAAAAACCCTGGGAAGCTAAGAGAGAACCCACGGAGGAAGCCACTGGAACTAGAAGATGAAAACAATGAAACCTGGGGTCAAAGAACCAGCAGATACTGGCCTGGTGCCTTCCCATGGGACAGAGGTGTCCCAGATGCCAGCATCCTGTTTTCAGGGTCCAGGTATCCTCCTGTTTATGCCTTAATTGGTATATTTCCATGGTCTAGGGACTGCAAACCATAAAGTTATGAATACCTATTGTAAAAAAACCAGTCCATTTCTTTTATATTGACTTCTAGCAGCTTTAGCAAACTGAAACAGACATTAAGAGACATTTATCTGGTTTCCAAGTGTCCATTCAAAGTCAATGAGTGTTTGTTGAGTACCAGTGTGGTGCAGTGAGTTATGTGCCCCAATAAAAGGCATGTTCCTCGTCATAACTCAGGCTCCTGTAGATGTGAACTCATTTGTAAATAGGACCTTTTAAAGACATTATTGTTAGTCAAGGTGCGGCACAAGTGAATCTGGACGGGCCTCATTCTGTGAAGACAGGCATGTCAGAGAAAGCCACAGGTGGGAGCCAGAAGCCAGAAGTCAATGGAAACCACAAGGAGAAAGAGCGATCCCTCTGTGATGGGAGGCAGAGATGCAAGGAAAGAGAGGAATTATAAATTGCAGGAAAATAGAATCTTTTTATTACATCATATTATTGTTCAAAAATATATATTGACCCACTCTGCAGCATTATGAAACACCTACTATAAGACAGTTCAGCTAGCTAGAATCTGGACCCAAACAAACAGAAACAAAAACAGCCTTGTGATTTCAAGCCATGGCACAATTTCTATCTGTGCTAATTGAGTGCAAATGAGGGGAATTATCCACTCAATGAATATTTATTGACCATGTGCTGTGACAGGCCCCTTTGTTGTGGAGGTGAAAGGGCAGTGGGGAAAGTGCTAAGTTCCTAACTCACTCAGTTTATGGACTAGCCCCTGCTATGCACTGTAATAGCTCATCTGTGTGTTAACAAGAAACAGAACTATGGATTCATATAATTTTTGAACTGGAAAGGACCTAAGAAGAGAGTCTGTGATGGTCAGGTTCTGGTGTCAACTTGGCCATGTGTCAAGTTGGCCCAGACAACTTGGCCCAGTCGTCTGGTCAGGGAAGCACTGGCCTAGCCGCTGCTGCAAGGATATTTCATGGCTGGTTTATAAATCGGAAGGCTGGTTGTTAAATCATCAGTCAGTTGATTGCAGCTGTGGCTGATTACATCTGTGATCAACTAAGGGTCTGTCTCTAGCAATGAGATAATTCAATCAGCTGAAGGATTTTAAGGAAGAAGAGAGACTCTTTCACTGTTTCTTCAGTCAACAAGCCTCTCCTGTGGAGTTCATCGAGCCCTTTCATCCAAGCCGCCAGCTTCACAGCCTGCTCTACAATTTTGGACTCTTCCATTCCCATGGTTGAGTGAGAAAAATGATCCTGTTTCTCTAGAGAATCCTGACTAATACAGAGTAGAGCCCAACCTCCATATACCACTAATAAGGAAATAAGAGTTAGGGAGGGAGGGCGGCTGCCATGGCTCAGCAGGCAGAGCTCCGACCTGCCGTGCTGGAGGTCTGGAGTTCGATCCCTGGTGCCTCCTGCCCATATGCAAATTTAAAAAATAAATAAATAAATAAACAAATAAATAAATAAAGAGTTAGGGAGGGAAATGGCAGATTAGACTTGAACTCAGCTCTCCTGGCCTCAGCCCCAACACAGTTCCGCCAAAGCACACTGCACCTCTTACAGAGAGAGGGCATCTGGGCCAAGTTTGTGTAGAAGGAGCTGATCCTCATGCTTCAAAAGCTGCTTTACAGAGTTTCAGTTTTATTATACTACATTTAGAAAGAACAACAAACTATCTTGGGGGGATATTAGAGGCAAATGTAAAATTCTTCATAGTACTGTATGATTCTGAGGTGAAGGGCCTTTTCTGACCCATTGTCTCCCTTTCAGATAAGGAAGGAACAAATTGTTGGAGCAACTTTTTGGTGACTCTCTACCATGACCATTCATTAAAACTTCTTGTGGATTTCTTTTAAAATACACATTATTACCCAATGAGTCTTGGATAGAGCCGAGTAATGATCTTTTTAATAAGCTCCTTAACAATATCTGCAATGTTGCCAAAGGCATCTGACATGAATCTGATGAGGCATTTGCATCCAGCTGCCAGTTTGCAGGAAATACAGAGGAATGTATTAACAGCATCACGAGTATGCAGTCAGCAAATCCAGATTGTGGGAAACTCTTCAGGTCAAACAGTCTGGGTTGTTCAACAAATAAATTGAAAGCAAAAGAATGGGAAGGAGAAGGAACTTATATATTGAAACAGATTTAAAAACATATTTCAAGTTTAAGCTGATGTGAGGAAGGAATGTAAGTAGAATGATATAGACTTCTGAAGACATATAGGATGGTATAATTTGATGGGTACATGGCCAACTTCTTGAAAAGTCTTTTTCTTAATCTGAACAATAGTCACAGGAGTGTCCCCTTTTTTTTTTTTTTTAGCCACATTGTTAGTGGTGACTAGACTCTGAGTTGGTACCTCAAAGGAGTGTCCCCTTTTAACAGCTTACTAAGCTGTGCATTTTCATATAATTTTCTTTATCTATGTTTTATTTTACCATAAGAAGATAAGAGGATTTTTCAGGTGATTTTGACTTTGAGGTAGAGAAAACTTTACTTCTCTACAGTGCACTATACTAAAAATCCCTTAGCCAGTGGAGGTGAAGAAAACACAGCGGAGGTTAGACCACCTGAAGTACAATTTGTGACTTCCTCAGTAACCTGTGTCCCAGACAGTTCATGCATTCTTGAAAGCAGGTATTAGGAAAGACCGATCGCTGATTAACTCTGCAATACTTTCACATGGTAGACCATCACTGGAATTCCTCCAGCCTGCCTGATGGAAAGAAACCTGGAAGAGTTCATGGGTAAGCCAAAAATGTTTCTTCTCCCTGTTTTCAAGTAAGGGCCAATTCAAGATTGGATTTAAGTATCACAGTTTATAGGTAATCTTAAAAGTGCTTATTTTATGTAATCCCATCACTTGCAATGCAGTTCATTTAATCCTCATTCAAGTGGAAACAATCAAAGACAAATGATTTTTCAAATGTAGATTTCCATTTTTAAAACATATAATGGGTAGAACTTTCTCCTGTCAATTTCTGAGGAAGGTAAAGATTGAGCCAATTATATTAAAAATCTCTCTGATATACCATTGTAAAGGAATCTGACAGGGCATTGTCATTAAGCTGCTACCATTGAGAATTTTAATAAGATGTGACTAGAGCTATGGGCGTAATAAACATTACGTATGCATACATCCAAAGACCTTGTCATCCCACCTTGGATATGTTGGCTAGATAAGCAGAATTATGTGTCTACATCCCAATGCTAAAGAAGTAGTGCAGTTCAAAAACAGGTTTTTGATGTAAAATGACCAGACAAGAGTTAGATTGTTTTTAGCGCTTGCCATATTATATTTTATTTTTACCTTGTTCCTCTGACATTCACATGCACATATACTATTATATATATTACATGCATATATAATATATGTTTTATATATATTGTATAATTTTGTGTATATGTTTAATTTTCTAGTGCTTGCATATTCTTTCAGATAAAGAGAGCAGATAGCAAATTCAAGAGGGAAATGAAAAGGCAGAGCATTTCCACGGTGGATTTTCCACTTCTGCTCTTATTCCCTTGACTGGAAACTAAGGCAACAGGCAAACCTACATTTTGCCGTCATGGAAAGTGAATGGATCCCTTCTTGGAGGCACCTTCTTACATGTCCAACTGGGCATCTGATAGAGGATACAGAACATCATGTAGAGCTTTGGGCATTTTAATATAATTTAGTCACTTTGTCAGTGTATAGAAGAGAACTACCTTTTGAGGCCTAGCCCTGGGACTTTGTACAAGTTACCAAACACTTTGAGACTTCAGACTCCTTTTCTTCAGCTCCAAGGGTCCACAATGCTTACGAGTCTAACTTTCAAAGGACATCCAGCACAGCGCTTATGGTTCAAGGGCTTTGAGGTCAGGTAGATGGCTTCGAATTCCAATTTTCCCTCTTTGAGTGCTGGGTGACCTCAGGCAAGTTACAGAACCTCTCTGTGCCTCAATCCCTTCACTTATTAAAGTAGAACAAAATTATAAGAAGATTAAGTGAAACGGGGCAAACAGAACACTTAGTATAAGGACTGGCACAATTTGGGGGTCCTTTCTCTACCCTCCATCATTAGGGGGTGCAGCAATACTGCCTCAGCCCCCACAAGCTGCCACGTGAAGTGTGAGAACAGTCACGCAGGCCACGGATTCTCATGGTTGGCTGTGCATGTGGTCAGAGCAAATAGTCCCTGAAGGGGTAGGATTCGGGACAGTCCTAGAGAAACCACCTCATCTAAACAGCCCCTGGAGATCCTTAAGTTAGCATTGTCCCTGTTTTTGACCTCTGAATGTTCAGGACTCTGAACGTTTAATCAATTGAGCCAACTCCCAATTGGGTGAGATGAGACAACTTCAGTGATGTTACAAAGCCAGCTGGACTCTAGCCAAGGCTCAGGAGGCTGGAGCCAGTCAGAGTTATTAAGATATAATGAAGGAATGTGTAAACAGAAAGTGTAGTTGCAGCTGTCAAAGACATGAGATAGAAATACTTTTTCAGACTGCTGTTCATTATATGTCTCTAGTTGCCTTTGGCAGAAACAGGGTCCTATGTTCACCTGGTGTAAGTAAGCTCAAACTCTGCAGAAAAAACAAGTATCAAATTAGAATAAAAGCAAATTGCAGGATATTTAATAACATGACAAGGGAAAGACCTTGTCATGTTATTAAATAGTTAGTTTTCTCTTTATATCCAATTCCAGAACGGCTACTTTTTCTCAGTGATGCCAACACAAGTTTCTGCAAGGCATAATTTTACATCAATGTCTACATGAAGCAAAAATATTAATCAGTGCTCTATGAATCATCTATTCAAGAATTGGTTACAGAGCAATGGGTTTTGACCCAGTGGTAGGTTTGGTTTCTGGCCCAATGGGTTGATGTTTTTGAGCAGTCACCATTACCCCACATTAACTGCAAAATAATAAAAATAATCTACTTTCATAAAGCAGATTTAGACTGTTATGGCAATACTGACACTTGTAAAGTCAAGTAGTGATGCTCAAAAATTGTCTCCCTGTCCGTGCTCTCTTTATTTTCTGCTGCACTCTGGTTCACAGACCCAGCTCATCCGCACCCAGCCATGCCCTGGACCAACTCCTCTCCTCTTGTCTTGAATCTTCATCCCTTAGCCTCACACCTTCCCTAAGTCACAGTGGCACCCTGAGGCCCACACAGCTCTTTCAGTACCAGTTTGCTGGACAACCACATAGAAATACTGAAAGATCCCTTTGGAACATGGGTCCTGAGTTCTCTCTACTCTGACCTTCTCAGGTAACCAAACAAGATGCTTTGATATGAAGAGAAAACCATCATGGTAAGCAGATGTAGTTCTTAATTGCATCCTGTGACATTCTGTGCACGTAGCGTCTCTTCACTCTGTTTAAGTTCCCTGCAGGCAGCTACACCACCTCTTGTTTGGTGAGGAGGCATCCCTTGAGATTTGGTGGCTGGTTCCCATGGAACTGGAAGATGCATTTCCAGGCAGGCTAGTTTTCTGGGAAACTCAAGAATGGCATGTTTCTCCCTTGATACTTCCCCATGCTAAGCATTAAAGGGCCCCAAGAGGGACCTGTGTGAAAGTACTTCCCTTTTTTTTTTTTTTTTTTGCCCTGTTTAATAAATAACATCTTAAGTCAGAGAAAGGGGAGGTGTAGAGAGCAGAATCATTAATTGCAGAAGCCACCCAGACTGGATAAACAGGAGGAGGTGGAATGAAAATAAAGCAGGTAAGGACGATAGTGAGAGCGTGGCAGAGGCAGGCCTGGCGGAGAGCACGTGGGCTGTACCAACCGGGTCTGAACAGTTTGCTGATGTCTGGAGACGTTTGCACATGTGTCACTGCAGCAGCCTTTAGCGCGGCAGGGATGCAGTCCTTGTGAGAGGCGGGGCTCAACCCAGAGGAGAAGGTATGGACCCCACAATTCCTAAGTTCTCAGACTGGACCAGAGATCTGTACTGCCTCACTTAGTTCTCATAAAAATATAATTAGCACTGTGTATAGAGGTAGAACCGACTCAGAAAGGTAAGTCCAATTATTTTCTCATCGTGTCACTCAGACAACATGGAGACTGGAATACAGGTTGACATTGACTTCTAAAGTGTGAACTCTTCCATTTCATTGGTGGGTGGCAAATAGCTCAGATGCCAGAGGACATTGAAGGTGTGCACTTTTTTGGTGTGTGGGCATCACCTGGAAATGACAGGTACAACTTATGGTACCTAGATAATGGCACTTTATACTGTACACCTTATACTTATTACATGTAGTAGGTGTTAACAAGATTTTTAAAAATTTACAGGCAAAAAACAAAAAAATGATTAAAAAATGTTTTAATTTGACTTTCTTGTGATTCAGAAAAACAGTCATTTCTAAAACTGAGTAATCACAGTAGCCCCATGTCCAGCTTGGGGACCTCTGTGTTCTAAGGAACGGAAGCGTGGGAAACACTGGACCCTGTTCGCTCTAGAGAAGGGAGTAAGCCGACGGACTTGGTGCCCAGGGGCCCAGCCCCTCCCAACACCCCTACCACCACCACCACGGCCACTCAAGCCTGGCCAACCTTGCTAGAAACACTCACCAGAGAAGCAAGACCGTGATTTTTGTTTTTCATCTTTATCATTTCCTTTTTATACAAGGCACCCAAACTTTTCATTAAAAATTTAGAAAACACAGGGACACGAGAAATTGTAAACTGAATTATTTGGGAACATTTTCCACAAGTGCCTCCCCTAGCAGCAAAACATTTGGGTTTGTGCTACTTTTTTTGACTCCACAGGCTAAGAAGTTTTTCTTTCTGCAATTCTCTTTTTTTTTTTTTTTTTTTGGTAGGCTGTATGGTGGGGACCACATTTCGTTCTTTTTCCACTGGAGTATCCCGTTATTGCAGCACCATTGGTTGAATTTCTATGGTTTGCTTTTTGTTTGTTTATCTGTTTGTTTGTTTTGTTTTGGGGAAGTGCATGGGCCGGGAATCAAACCCAGGTCTCTCGCATGGCAGGCGAGAATTCAATCACTGAACAACCTTTGCACCCCCTCTTTCTGCGATTCCTTATGCAGTTGTTTCTTTCTGTGCCAATTCACATATGCTGCATCCGTGTTTCTTAAAGATGCATACCCACAAAACGTGCAGGGAATCCCCCCGCGCTGCATTTTATGAAGGCAGATTCCAGGCCCCCTCAATCAACTGAATCAGAATCTTGCACGGCAATAGGACTGAGGAACTGTTTTTAATTTTTATGCACACTACATGTTGAGAGCCATCATCTTTGTCATGCCCCAGAGTTTTTCAATATATATCAGAGCCTGATTTATTTAAGTATTTAATTTCTTTAATTTGCTTAACTGATACCCCATTGACAGACATTGAGGCAACTTCTGGATTTTTTTTCTCAATGATGCCATTTATATCTTTACAGATTGCTTTCATTGAATGAGTTACCTGAAAGCAAGCAGGGCTGCTGGGTTAAGGGGACACCTGTGTACTAAGCCCTTACCAATTGCCCTCTGGAGTAGATGGACCTATGTGCACCTTCCCTTCTTAAGCAGGCAGCACAGTGATTTAGACTCTCTTTGTACCAGGAAGACTGATAATGAACTGCTGGAGGCTGGAGGCAGCGAGGTCAGGATACCAGGCTCCGCAACCATGGAACCCAGAGGTGAAAACCAGTTCAAGCAACTTCCCAACTTGCCTTAGACCCTGTCCAGACCACTGGGTCTGTGACTCACCTGCAGCTCCTGCACCTGCCTCTCCCACAGTCGTCCCAGTCCCATCCCAACTGCTGTCTGCTGACTGCACAGCATCCTCCCTGAGGCCGGATGCATAAGAAACAAGGAGGCTGAGCCCACGAATGTGACTCCAATGGAGGGGCTTAGGTAGGGGTCGTGTGGGGAAAGGAGAGCTCATATCCCAGACCTGGAATTGGCAGTTGAGTTTCCACATGTGCTCTGTTCCCTTCCGTCACTCATCAGACATGGTTGGGATACCTGCCCATGTCAGGTCTTGGGCCCACATAGCAGACAAAACTCAGCCCTTGACCTTGGATTCCTGTGTACTCCAGCTGGGAAGACAACATGAAAGGAGCGCTAGAATATCACCTGAGCAGGGTATAGCCAAGGCACGGCTCATGGGGAAAGGAGGGAACGAGCTGGGAAGTCATCAGAAAGGTGTCATTTTCTTTTTTATCTAAAATGGAAACTTTTTTAATTATGAAAAGAATATACATGTGCAAATAATGCAAACTATATAGAAGCAGAGACCATCCTTAGAAATCCATCACAGCCTTGCTTCCCTAACATAATTATATCATGTTCTGGATTCTAAAAATCCGTATTAAAAAGAATACATATATTACACACAATGAGATCATACTTAAAGACTTTGTTTTTACTTAACAATGGAGCATGGGTATCTTCTCATGTCAAAACACGAGGGTAAGGCTTCTTTTTAAAAATAGTTGTAATGGCTGTCAAGTAATTCTCCCTTACAGGTATTGAAATGCTTGCCCACACCTCTGTTTCGGGTCGGCGCTGTCTTAGGGAGTTTATGGCCAGGTTCCCACCGTGTCAGTTATTCCACCTCAGCCACCCTCTTTGCACACAGCCTTCCTTCCATCAGCTCCAACGCATCTATTAACGAAATCCTAGCATCTTAATAGATTGTTGGATTTTTGAATACATCGTTTTAGACGCAAACCTGGAATGTAAGTGCCAGGGAAGTTCAGGTTACTGATAGCTCTTTTACTGCTACAGGCGAGGTCACTAAACCCAGACACCCACTTTCAAGAAGAAAGTACCAGCCTGGGAAACGCTGGGGGAGCGCCAGCAGCCCCTCAGCGAGTTGACGCCTGCTGACCTCTATTGGTAGCGTTCGGTACTGCAGCAGAAAGCCCCTCAAAAGCGGGGATCCGGTTGTATTGTCTGTGGTTAATATAACTGCAGTTGTGAATTCCGGAGATCTTTGAAAAGGTGCTAAATTTTCTCATGATTAAAAGGGGCTTACCAGAGCAGTTGGACAAAGATCCAGTGAATCATGCTTCAAATCGGGCCGCGGCTTCTTTGACAGGAGCAAATGATCATTTTCAAAGATCCATAGTTCTAACTTGCCTTACTTACTGTACCAAACTCACTTGTGATTTACCATTGAAGGCTTATGTTAATCCTGTGGCTTGAAATCCCCCACTGTCTTCTTGCACAACATTACCAGCCGTGGTCCACAAATGCCCCAGCCATTCGGTGTCTGTCCAATTAATTTGGGGGGACACATCTTTTCCCTTCTATTGGAAAAAACCATTAAACACAAATTGATGTTTAAGATCAGAAATCCTTGGTACTACTAGGTCTTCAGTTTCAAAAGAGAGCTGTCAAATAAATCCTCATTTGGGTCAGGCAGTGTCTCTCTACACTCAGAAAGAATTCTGCAACAATGAGCTTATCAGTGGCAAATTATTGCAGATGTCAATATCTTCACTTGTTCTCAATTTACTAATTTTGTAGAGAAAAAAAAATGAGTCCTGGCAAATAACCAAGTACCCACCATTTGGCTGTTATTTTCTACCGAGAATGACATGGACTATTTGGGACCCTGAACAAAGCCTAAAGATACTGGGTGAGTAGAGATGGAAAAACCGTGGGATGGGCTTATTCTCAGCAGGAAGCACAAGTGGACTGGAGACCTGTCAAAGGGGAGAAATAAGGCTGAGGTGCTCCTGAGAAGCACAGCCAAGAGAAACTGCGTAATTGGGGAAAAGATCACTGATGGCACGTTTTCATAAATGCAATGGAATTTTAGTAATGTGAGAACTCATTTAAGTTTTCTGTTCCAAAACGTCAGGGGGAGACCACCTGAAGTAGCTTTCTGGGTGTTTGTTTAGCAGAGATAAACGGAGGGATTTTGTGATTTCAGCGGTGATGCCACGTCAGGAGTCCAGAAATATGAAATTCTGGCCCTGGCTAACCACCACTTTACATGGCCAAATGAGGCGCAGATGCTGACAGCCGAGATCTTTCTCTTTGACTTCATGGAATTCACTTAACCCCGTACTGCTGTCTCCTTCTCAGGGAAAGCCAGGGCAAAGCTGCCATAGAACCAAACAATCAGGGGCAATGTTTGAAAACCAACTAGACAAAATTTTTAATGGCTTTTGTCTGTCACTGTTTCTATTTTTAAATGTTATGTATTTGTGCTGGAATTCACTGTAGAAAATTTAGAGAATGCATAAAAACAGAAAGGAATAACTAAGTCATTCATTTCTATATATGTCAAAGACAACTCCTAATATTTTGATGTTATCGTCTCATAGTTCTTTAAATTATTTATATCTATTTCCACATCACGATCTATTACTTTCGTCACAGTTCTGGGAATCTAATTACCCATCATGTTTTGTAAAGTTGGTTAATTTTGCTTAAAGATGATGAACATGTTTATTACACATACTTATGAAATATGATTTTAAGGGAGGTATACTATTCCATCATAAACATGCCACGATCTAAGTAGCATTTAAGTCATTTCTATTGTTTTATTATTGAAAATAATACTGTATTGAGCATACATAAAGATTTTCTGAGTTTATTTATTTTACAATTTACTATAGAATTCTTAGTCTCCAAATATGCAAAATTAAAAGTCCTTAAAGATGGGCTGGCTCACATCCTTTATTCCCCTGCTGGTTCCAAAGGGGAGCGTGCTGGGTCTTCCCTGAGCCTATAGTGAAGACCTGGGTGAGGTCAGGGAGGAACCCACTCCAGGCTCTGAGGCTTATCCACATGTCCCTTCATCTCATCCTGACAACACCCCAGGAAGGTTTCTGTCTGACAGATAAGGACTCAAGCACCAGTTGGGTAAGGTGGGCTCCCAGGAGCAGATGGAGAGATGGGGTGTTCTAGTTTGCTAGCTGCCAGAATGCAATATACCAGAAACGGAATGGCTTTTCAAAAGGGGAATTTAATAAGTTGCTAGTTTGCAGTTCTAACGCTGAGAAAATGTCCCAATTAAAGCAAGTCTTTAGAAATGTCTAATCTAAGGCATCCAGGGAAAGATACCTTAGTTCAAGAAGGCCGATGAGGTTCAGGGTTTCTTTCTCAAGTAGAAGGGCACATGGCGAACATGGCGTCATCTGCTAGCTTTCTCTCCTGGCTTCCGGTTTCATGAAGCTCCCCAGGAGGCATCTTCCTTTTTCAACTCCAAAGCGCTGGCTGATGGACTCTCTGCTTCATAGTGCTGCAGCATTGTCTGCTGTCCCCGAATCTCCCATTCTCCAAAATGTTTCCTCTTTTATAGGACTCCAGTAAACCAATCAAGACCCACCCAAAATGGGTGGAGACATATCATCACCTAATCCAGTTTAACAACCACTCTTGACGAAATCACATCATCCAGGGAGATGATCTGATTACAGTTTCAAACATAGTATTAAATAGGGATTATTCTACCTTTATGAAATAGGATTTCGATTAAAACTTGGCTTCTCTAGGGGACATACTTCCTTTCAAACCAGCACATGGGGTTCAGTTTGCAGGGAGTTTATGGAGCACCCGTGGGAACACCTGGGAAGGAGATGACATGGAGTAGGAGTGGAAAGAGGAGAGGAGAAGTGGAGGGGGCAGAAAGAGTAGAGGGGGAAGGAGTGGAGGGGAGAGCAGGAGTGGAGACAAAGCGGAGGGGACTGGGAGCAGAGGGGGGACAGAGGGGAGGGGTGAAGAGGTTAGCAGGAG
>PVIY010047729.1:0-17704 GCA_004026745.1 Myrmecophaga tridactyla | reverse complement strand
TCATTATACAATCATCTTAAAGAAACATGGCTACTGGAACACAGCTCTACAGTTTCAGGCACTTCCCTCCAGCCTCTTTAATACACCTTAAACTATAAAGGGGATATCTACATAATGTGCAAGAATAACCTCCAGGATAACCTCTTGACTCTGTTTGAAATCTCTCAGCCACTGACACTTTATTTTTTGTCTCATTTCTGTCTTCACCCTTTTGGTCGAGAAGGTATTCTCAATCCCTTGATGCTGAGTCCCAGCTCATTCTAGGATTTCTGTCCCACATTGTCAGGGAGGTTTACACCCCTGGGAGTCATGTACCATGTAGACAGGGGGAGTTTGCTTGTCATATTGGCTGAGAGATAGGTCACATTTGAGCAACAACAACAACAAAAATTAGGCCTAATTTTTAGGAAGCTTAGCCTAATCTTTGAGGGGATATGTTTCATATTAACAACCCCCAAGATTGAAGTTTGGCCTATTGATTTTGTTGTCCTCACTACTTGTGAGAATATAAGGCCTTCTCCAAATGGGGAAGTTGAATTTTCCCCCTTTCTTACCATTCCCCCAAGGGAACTTTGCAAATACTTTTTTATTCACAGTTCAAATCACTCTGGGATTTCTCGAGGTAGGACTCTGAACAAATCTATAAAATCTCATGCCCTACTCAAGGTTCAATGTACTTATGGTGTTCAATTAAACTGTTCATATAAGTTACATTAGGAGATGAACTAGTCAAATATAAACTTTGAGGGTGGGCCATGGTGGCTCAGCAGGCAGAGTTCACACCTGCCATGCTAGAGACCTGGGTTCGATTCCTGGTGCCTACCCATGCAAAAGAAAAATATATATATATATATGTAGGTATATATACATATAAAAATTTTATACCAAATAAACATTTTTTGCTTTAGTCTCACACATAAGTTAAAGTTTTAAAATATAAATTACCATCTACTTTCAACACCCTGCAATATTGACATTCCTTTGTTCTTCCTCATGCAAAAACATTTTTTAATTTGTACATTTAGTCACTATCATTGTACACTCTAGGCATCCTAGATTATACCATCTCAGTCTTTATCATCTGTCTTTCCTTCTGATTTCATTTGTGCCCCCAGCCCTCCTCTCTCTATCATTCTCACATTCAGCTTCATTAGTGTACTAACATTATTAGTACTACAGTTATGTAGTATTGCGTTATCCATTTCTGAAATTTTACAGTCCCGTTGCACAGTCTGTATCCCTTCAGCTCCAATTACCCAATATCTACCCTATTTCTATCTCCTGATGGTCCCTGTTCTTAACTGAAATACTCTAATGAGGGACTCTTAATCCCTTTCTTGGGCAAGCAGGAGAGATAAGACTAATGAAAATGAGAAAACAGAAAATAGGAGCAGCTTTCCAACTCCAAGTTCTCTGTCCCTTCCGCCCCAGATGTGCTCCCTTTCCCTGAGCTCCTCCCTCACAAAACATCAATTCTCATACTGCCAGAGCCCCTGCTGTGACAGCCTGAGGACAGAGTGGTGCCTGGTTGATCTGTCACTTGCCCACTCCACCCATCCCTCCCTGTCTCCTGCCCAGGGCCTGGACCTGACACAGCCGAGCAAATGAACACTGAACAAAGACCAGCATGTGAAAGTGTTTAACGCACTGGGTTATTTTGGTATAAACAAGTAGCTGGTGCAGAATCTGTGGGTCTAAGGAGTTAGGAGTCCACAAACTTTAGGGATCAGAAGACCCAGGTCTTAGCCATTGACTTAGTTTGCTAGTGATCTGAGTCAGTCTTTATTCCTCCATGGGAGTCAGTTTCTCCATCTATTCAATGGGAGGATCACACAAGAAATGCTGAGGGCCTACTAAGCCATTACATGACAGTCAAGGGGTCCCCTCCACATTTACTTGGCACAGAATGTGTCCTCTCTAGGGAACACCTAAGAGACTACCCACCTCTTTTCTCCCAAGGGCATCTCCCTCCCACCCCACCCCACCCCCCATCAGACTATTTTCAAGCTCTGGGAACCAAAGGAGGAATGTATCCAACTATGAGCTTGGCCAGATTAAGCCAAGTCACCTTTGCTGTTTAAAACCTCTCTGCAAAAGCAATCTGTTGAGGGTGGGAGGAGAAGCAAATCCCTGCTCATTTAGGAGTTCACTTTGCAGTGGCTCTAAATTCTCTAGGATGAAGAGACCTCCAACCTCAGCTTCCCGCTACCCTTTTCTCTAAATTCTCCTGAGGCCGCTTTGGGCCGATTGGAATGTTTAGTCCATCCCCTTGGTGGCCCAGCTGCTGGATAAGTGCCCTCTCCGTGAGACTCTGCTGGCTGTCTTGCTTCCCAGAACTGATCCATGTTGACAATTCCTGGCCCAGTTATTTCCACTGGCCCTGAGTCCTGCAGCGTGGAAGGCTCAGACACCTCCAGGCAGAGGGACAGTCAGAGAGCACCTAGGGATAAGCTAGAGCTAATGGCACACGGACAGTGGGATCTAGCGTTCCAAGCTTTTGAGCCCTTGAACGTTCAAGCTGGAAGAGACCTTCAGGCTCATTCTGTCCCACACTTTCATTGTACAAATGGGAAACTGAGGCTCAGCGAGGGTACAGGACTTACCCAAAGTCACAAGATATGGTGTGGTGAGGTTAGGGCTCAGATCCAAGTTTCAGTTATTTCTTTTTTCTACAACTGTTTCTTTTTTTAACACCTCTCATTTTCCAGGACTGACACTTGGGAGACCGAGATGAATTTATATTTGGTTAACAAGCATAAAAATGCTTACTATATGACAAGCACTCTTCCAGCCCTTGATAAGTATTAGCTCATTTAAACTGTCCATGAGCCCTGAATGTAGGTTCTATTATCCCCAGTTTACAAATGGAAGGTTGAAATTCCAAGAGATGAACGAGCTTTTCCAGGGTCACACAGCTATGTGGCTAATTTAGGTATGAACCCAGGTCCCTCCTGTGTTTCTTCATCTAATCTATGGTGCTCAGCTAGAGGCAAATGAAGTTAAAACCAAATGATTGACCATTTAGTACAGACAGTGGAAGATGGTGGCCACAGAGCAGAGAGGCCCTGGGCAGGCAATGGAGTCCTGAAGGTGTGAAGTTGACACACAGCTGGGGAGATGGTTCCAACGACAGGCCTGTCCCTAGCTGCTCCCCCAGTGCCCCAGGACGGCAGCCAGTGAACATATCCATTTTTCATTTGAAGTGAATTGTGCCCCCCGGGATCATGTATCACAGCAGCGACCTACATTTCACCTGTGCAGGTGAGTGTCAGCCAGGCATGTGCTTGGCCACTCGGTCGGGGCTGCTGTTCTCCAGGATGAGGCCAAGTCAGCCCGGAATGGGGGGCCTTGCCAGCCTGCCTCCGAGGTAATGCACCTCAGCTGCTGCCATAGCCCCCAGCAGTTCTGCTCAAGATCACGTCAAGGGCAGCCTGTGGGTCATGTGTCTAGACAGTCAGCATGAGAACAGGGCTGGGCATCTTGGGAGAAGTTTCCTGAATTCCTTCCACCTTCAGGAATGGAAACTGAGCTAGCAGGGAATTTGTTCTAATTATAGGGAAATAAGGAAAATTGAACGAGAGCACTTCAAGGTTGAACTCTTCTGGAGGGTTTCCCCAACATTCTCCCTTTGTTCATCTCTTCCGTGAGAAACCACGGCGGACTGACTCCCAGTCAGCTCTTGGGCTGGGCATTGGGCCACAGAGAGGGTGAGACTTGGGCCTTGACCTCCAGCAGTGCACAGCCTAGACTGGACAGAAAACAGTGAACAGATAAGCTCATCCTACAATGTTATAGGAGCATCAACAAGGACGCTTGGGGATGGAGGAGGGGACAGGAGCACAGACATCCCAAACCTAGCCTGGAGGTCACTGGTGGCTTCCCAGACAAAGCATACGTTAGAATTCCTCTTTCCTTTCTTCTCCCCACATGGTAGGGCCCAGCTGAAATGTCACCTCCTTCAGGAAATCTTTAGGACTCACTGATTGCAGTTCAACACTTACTCATTCTACAAATATGTGTCGAGGATAGAACAGTGAACAAGGGGGACAAGCTGCCTACTTATGGAATTTATGGCTGTTTCCTTCTATAAGAAGCCTTTGCACATACTTCACCCATCTAACCATTTCAGGTGCTCGTGTGTGTGTGTGTGTGTGTGCGTGTGTGTGTGTGGTTTCCTGCTCTTTCCAAGCTTCTCAAGAAGTAGCCAACTATAATGATTAAGAACTTAGCCCCTGGAATCAGACAGTCATATCTGAATCCCGAATCCGTCACTGTGTAATCTTAAGCAATTTACTTAGTCCCCTTAAGCCTCAGTTCCATTTGTCAAATTAGTACAATGATAGTTACTTGAGAAGGTTGGGTAGGATTAAATAAAGTAATCCATGTGAACTGCGTAGCCTAGAGTTTGGCTGTTGTTATGCTGTTAGGGACAGGGACAGGCTCTGTGGCTTATCTCAATGGCCACAGTGCATAGGACAGGCTCTGCACTTAGTCTGGATTTAATAAATACCTGGTGCTTGAGTGCTCTTTGGCAGGGGATGGATGGGAGATGTGGTACATTGAATCATGCCCCCCACAAGGTCACACTCAAATCCTAATCCCCAGTCCTGTAGGTGCAAATTCATTTGTAAATACTACCTTCTAACATCCTATTTCGATGAAGGAATGCCTTAATCTAATATGTTTGGGGTCCTTGCAAAAAGAGGAATGCTAAACAGAGATGGAGGAGGAGAAACAAGGAGACAGAACGCAGGTGAGGGAGGACTGCCTGCAAGCGAACACTACAGACTTCAGAGAAAGCTTGGCCTGCCGACACCTCGATTTTGGACTTCTGGCCTCCAAAACTGTGGGACAATAAATTCCTGTTGCTTAAGCCAACCAGACTGTGGTATTTGTTATGGCAGCCCTGGCAACTGAGGACAGATACATGTGGTCTTGAAGAAGGAGTTGAAAGGACTTAAGATGGACTCCAAGCGCCGCTGGCACCTTTCCATGGAGACTCTCCCCAGAGCAATGGAAGCAGGAGGTTACAACCTGGGGCAAATGCAAAGAAGGAGCTTACAATGGGGAAGGCCTGGAAACCCCGTCGAGGATAAATGGTAGAAGGGCCCTGAGTGTTGGATCTGGGAAGAAGACCCTGGATGATGTGACAGCTGCCTGCGTGTGTCCATTGCACTGCCCAGCGGCAGTGGGGGCAGCTCCAGAGTCCAGGAAGCAGTGTTCCAAGGAGACCAGAGTCCATCTCTTCCTAAGAATCAGAACTATCCAGCAGTGTTACAGGGGAGGTTCTTGTCACCAATGGGTGCAAGGAGACACTTATGTCCTCTTGAGAAGAGGCTAAAGGGCATTAGAAGCTGGACTGGATCACATCTGTGGGCCCTTAGAACACTGTGCTCTGAAAGTCTGCGATTCAAAGATTCTGTCTCTGAATTCCACCCAAGTCCATTTGCAGTCAAACACCTGGAACCCCAGAGCAAGCAAGACTCAGTAATTTGCTATTCCCTTCCATCTACACAAATTCTGCCACACCTTCTCTGAGACCTGTATTAGCACAAAGATGGCTCAGCGCCAGCAGGGGTGAGCTTCATTTCCATTTGCTAATGGGGATATTATATGACACCCAAAGTTCCTGTGGTTTCTGTCTACCCTTTCAATTGGAAATAATACCTTGCGCATGCAAAGGAGGGCTGCAAGGAACAGATTTGGAAATAGTGCAAAGGTGGGGGGGGGGAGGGAAAAGAGCTCTTCTGTCTCATCTTCAAAGCTCTCCAGAGTCTGCCCTATTCCCCACCTCCTGGGTTCCCCCACCCCAGCCCTTCACCAGGCACAGAACTAGTCTTATTTCCTTCTCTGCTTAGCACTCAGCCTCTCTGCCCCATTCTCCCGCTCTCAGCTGTCTTTGCAACCACCCCATTTACTCTTCTATCTAGGCCCACTTCTTGGGACACCTGTGCTTCTCTCCACCTACACAAACCCCACCCATCGTTTTATGGCATATCCAGGTTTCCCTTCCTATAGAAATCCCACAAAAATCTCCTCCATCTATATGGCCTCGTATGCTGGCAGGAGTCACTTAATGCAATCATTCACAGATATTTATTTATTAAGATTCCACGAGGTGCCAGGGCTATTCTCGGCACTGGATGCATCAATAAGACAGAAAAACAACTCTGCCATCATTGCACTATACTGCAGTGGGAGATACAGAAAACAAATAAATACATAAAATCATTTTATATAGGGATGATTGCTGCAAAAGACAATGAAGCAGGGGGCACGCGGGAAGGCATCTGGGAAGCTACTTTAGATAGAGTGGTCAGGGAAGACATCTCCAAGCAGGGATATTTGAGCTAAGACCTGAGTGCTGAAAAAAGCCAGCCATGAGAGGATCTGGGAGGAAAGCATTCCAGGGAAGCCGGAAGGCAAAAGTCCCTGAATCAACTTCATTTGTTCAAGGAACAAGAAGGCCATTGTGGTTGGAGCAGGGTGAGCAAAGTAGAGAGTAGATGATGTGACAATAAAGAGACAGCCTGGGGAGAGGAGGCAAATCATGGTAAGGAGTTTGGATTTATTCTAATTGCAATGGGAAGCCAGTAGAGGGCTTTAAGCGCAGAAGTGATAGGCTCTGATTTATAGTGTATAAAAGATCACCCTGGGGTGGGCCATGGTGGCTCAGTAGGTAGAGTTCTCGCCTGCCATGCCGGTTCTATTCCCAGTGCCTGCCCAAGCAAAAAAAAAAAAAAAAGATTACCCTGGCTGCTGCATGGAGAATGACCTATGGTAGGAAAAGATTAGAACCAGTCAGGAGCCTTTGCAATAGTCAGGTAAGACATGATGGTGGCTTGCACCTGGGAGGTAGCAGAGGAGATGGTAAAAGGGTCATATTTGGGATATATTTTGGAGGTCCAGCTGCCTGGGGGTTGGGGGTGGGGGTGGAGGGGACAGGTGACACTTGAGCTGGACAGTGGAGAAGGATGAGTCCTCCAGACAGAGAAAGGGAAAAGAACATTTCAGACAGTTTTGTAAATTATTTAGCAGGAAGAAAGTGGGAGGGGCAGGATAGATAGATACCTAAGTAAGGGTCTTAAGAAGCACAGGACCAGCTTAGTTCCTAGTTCTTGTGGGCAATAAGGGACGATTGAAGGTGCAAGCGCATAAGAGATGCTCAATGCATGTTTACAGAAGGGCCACCCATAGGAAGCCCAGCAATTGAAATTGAGATAATTTCACAGGTATTTCAAGGGACCTTGTAGAAACCCACTTGATTTCCAGCATCTGTAGATTCTCCTTTCCCCATGTCGAAGCCAACTTGTTACCGAGGTAGAAATTGGGCTGTGCCTTGGGATGTGGTCCATCTACAAGTTTCCAGGGTATTCTGATACGTGGGGGACAGAACCAGATGGAAGGCAAATGGAAGGCAGACCAGGCTTTGCTGTCCTTCTACACCTCCAAAGCCTTGCCTAATCTAATCCACAGATGGGATAAACCTAATTCCATATACCTGTGATATTTTACCAGCTAATATAAACAGAAGCTCCTGACCACAGCTCCTCACAAACATCCATGGCCTGAGCTTTTCCGAGGTTTTTGGAGAGATGCTGATGTGTTCATTTCTGTCACAGCTCAGTCTCTAAGCAGCTGTTTGACTCTGGACAATCATCTTGCTTTGGGCCTCAGTTTCCCTGTCTGGAAAGCAAAACAGCGGTCCTTGGCGACCTAAGGTGTCCTCCATCTCTGCCATCTTACTCTGTGCCCTTTCTGCTCAGAACCCATTTGCAAATCTGCTCTTCACGCAGGGGGAACAAAGCCACAGCGTTTGGATGGGGCCCATTCTGTGAGGGGTCTCAGGCCTGCAGACCGAGAGGCCCAGTCAAATTCCACTGAAGGGAAAAGCAGAGTCCTGCAAGAGTCCACTGTGCCCGGTGTGCTCTGGAAAGCACTTGCAAAGCCTGGATTCCCAGCCCACAGGCTGGAGCTAGCCTTTGAAACCTAAGAAAGTTGCAGGAACAGCCACTTACCTGTCACATGGTTTTCATAATTTCCCTGGCACTTCCACTGATCATTGAAGTTGGTTTTGGCGGGCGGCGTGGTGAGCTCCAGGTCTGACGCAGATGTGCCGGGCTGCAGCTCCTTCCGAGGGAGAGAATTGGAGCTGAGATCTTAAAAGGCCTCTCCTGGGGGTGTCCAACCACAGGGATCTGCTCAGGAGTATCTGGGGGGTCAGCAGAAATCCAGGAAGCAAGCTGAGTCTCTGGAGGGTAAAAAAAGATGACACCATAGAAAAATCAAAACAGCAAATTTCTGTGAATCCAGTCCTGCGCCAGAAACACTCTTGTGTGGTGTGTCAAGAGAAGGCAAAAAGTTGTGGAAGGCTTAGAAGATACTGAGCAATTCAGGACCGATGTGTGATGCAAGGCACATACGTCTGTGCAGTTTGTTTAGCTTTTTAAATAAAATTTATTTTTAGAGCAGTTTTCGGTTTACAGCAAAATTGCCCAGAAAGTACAGAAGAGTTCCCACTACCTCCCTGCCAGCCCCTCACACACAGAGTTTCCCCTATTACCAACATTGTGTGTTAGTGTGGTATATTCGTTAAAATCGATGCACCAATACTGACACATGTATTGGTTTGTTAACTGCTGCCAAAATACAGTATACCAGAAAGGGAACGGCTTTTGAAAAGGGAATTTATTAATTTACAAGTTTACATTTCTAAGGCCATAAAAACGTCCAAACTAATGCATCCAGGATACCTTGACTCAAGAAAAGCCAATGTCTGTCACATGGGAGGGCACATGGCTGGCATCTGCTGGTCCTTATTCCCAGTTCTGTCGCTTCCAGCTTCTGATGTCAGTGGTTTCCTCCCTAAGCATCTGTGGGTCTTCACTTAGCCGCTCTGGGACACAATTCTGGGTTCTGGTGTGCTTAGTATCTCGCAGGAAGCCATGAGCTACTAATGTCATGTCATTAACTTCTGCTGGTCTCTGCCCATGTCTAGGCGTCTGCTCTGTCGGACCCCATCACGCATCTCCAAATGTCTGCATCTCTGTGGGCTCTGACACAACTGTGTCAGCTCTGAGCTTTCTACAAAATGTTTCCTCTTTTAAAGGACTCCAGTAAACTAATCGAGACCCACCTTGAATGGGCGGAGTCACACCTCCATCTTATCAAAAGGTCACACCTACCATTGGGTATGTCACATCTCCATGGAAACAATTCAAAGTTTCCACCCCACAACATTGAATCAGGATTAAAAGAAACGTGGTTGTCCCCACAAAACTGGATCAAGAAAAAGGATGTGTCTTTTCTGGGGCACATAACAGCTTCAATGGGCACAATACATTATTAGTAACCAAAGTTCATCGTTTACATTAGAGTTCACTTTTTGTGTATACAGTTCTATAGGTTTTGACAAATGCATAATGTCATGAATCTATCAGTAGGGAATCATACAGAATAGTTTCACTTCCCTAAAAATGCCTGCACTCCTCCTCTTCACCGCTCCCTTCCAGTCCCTTCTCCCCAACCCAGGGCAACCACCAGTCTTTTTATTGTCACTACAGTTCTGTTTTTTGACATGATCATATAGTTGGAATCACATGGTATGTAACCTTTTCAAACTGGCTTCTTTGACTTAGGAATATGTAGTTGAGGTTCCTCTATGTTTTTTCATGCCATGATAGCTCATTCTTTTTAAATGCTGAGTAATGTTCCCTTGAACAGATGTGCTACAGTTTGCTTATCCATTCACCTCTGGAAGGGCATCTTGGTTCCTTCCAATTTGGGGCAATTATGGAATAAAACTGCTACAGACATTTGTAAGCAGGGTTTGTGTGGACATGTACTCAACTCCTTTGGACAAATAATCTAGGAGTGTAACTGTTTGATCATATGGTTAGCCTATGTTTAGCTTTGTAAGAAATTGTGTGTAGTTTTAAAAATTGTACATATTAATTTCTTCTCTCAACAATTATTAATATGGGCTCTGTGCCAGGCACTAGAGATACCCAATACTTTCCTTCCCAGAAATACAGACTAATGGGAGGTGCTTATTGAGGTTGCAAGTATAAACACTCAGAAGAAGGTAAGTAGCTGTCAGGAAGGCTTCCTGGGGGTGGTGACATGCTAGATGAACTAGGAAAAGGAACAAAGCAAAATGCCTCCATAGAACCAATGGAAAGAGATTGGACTTTGGACTGAAAGACTTGGTTTCAAGATGAGTCACTGAGCCTTTGTGTTATCATCAGTAAACTGGGAAATATAATGCAAGTTTTAGGCTTGTTAGGAATATTAAAGGAGTTGAGGACAAAACGTACCTGATTCAAAGTGAGGTCTCCTGAAACAATTGATTTGGGGCAGGGGGTGATAAAGAGTCTGACTGAAAAAACTTACAGTACTGCATCCTTCCCAGCCTGTGATTGGACCCCTCACCAGCCACGGCCAGGGTAGGGGTAGAGTCTAGGCCAGCACCCCAGATTGTTTGGGTTCTCACGGCCTGTTTGCTCAGAACTTCCTGAGGGCATCAGTATAACAGGCTTCTGTGGGCCTCCAAAGAGGTTCTGCTGAGTGAATTTCCACAAGCCAGGAGGGCCCCTCTGAGGCTCACACCTCGGGAACTTGAGATGTTAGCCAAGTTCAGGCTGTGGGAGGGGAAGGCAACTGTTGCGTGGGCTGTTGGCTGGATTTGGTGGGGGAAATGGGCCTCCAGGGCGGAAAAGGAAAATAAAGAGTAGGATTCCACTGTAGCTTGCTCATAGAGAGATGCAATTCTCAAAGCCTTTCCCTGTGGCCCGTCTACATCCACTCCGTCCCAGGTCTCTGCTGGAAAACTCAGCTCCTCAAGGAAGCAGACCCACCTCCTCCAAGAAGCCTGCTGGGATGCCTCTGGCCCCTTAGGAGCTCTTGTTCCTCCAACCTTGTGTACTTGAGTGTGGCTTCACCCTCACATGCTGAGTACTTGCAGCACACTCTCTGTTCAGTTCATTTTTGGCTCATTACTATAAGCTTCCACCAGAAAAGTTAAAAGGGGGAGGAGATGCTCATTTCTTGAGCCCCTACTGTATATCTCTCCCCGGGCCAGGCACCTCTCATATGTCATCTCATATAAAACTCCCATCAGCCCTCCAAGGTAAGGATCCCTGTCTCCATTTCAGAGCTGAAGAGACCAAGACTTGAAGTGTAAGTTTCAGAATTGGAACCCAAGTCTATTGGACCTGGAAATTATCTAAAGCTATCTGCCCTTCAAGACCTAACTTTTTTTTTTTTTTTTCGAGGAGGGGGTGCACCATTCCTGGAAGTACTGCAATACCAGGTCGATGCGTGGAGTGGACGGAGCAAGCTCCTATTCCATCTCCCTGCTCCAAAAATCCATTTAATATATTGTCCTCGGATAGAGGACGTATCAGATATTAAACTGATAAGAACAGATACTACACTTGATCTTAGCCAAAAGGCCGAGAAGCGATAAGACCTAACTTTTCTATATCAAAGCAAGATCCTCTGTGTAAAAAAAGTCTTTGTTTTTTTGGGTTTTTTTTTCCTGTGGTGAAATAGGTTTAGAAAATGCTGCTTGTTAAACATCCCTCTTGAGTTTCACAATCCAAGGTGACATAGCCGAGGCTCTGAGAAGTCCTGCAGAGAAGAAGCCCATCTTATTTTACTTAGCCCAGCCCACCCCGAAGGACACTTCAGTCACATTATCTCTGCTAACATGGGCACATATGTGGGGAAATGCTTTCTATAAAACAATGATCACCACAACTGGAGCATTCGAGAACAAGTTTCTGGGTGTGCCTTGAAGGTTGAATTGGACTGAAGAAGAGGAAGTAGGAAGAAAGGCATATGTGATAGGCAGAACAGAGTGAAAAAAGGCACAGACAGGGGAGTTAGCAGGATGAGGGGTCAGGACAGGGGGGCAGCAACCCCAGCTAAAGCTTAACATCCTAAGTAGCTGGACTGTTAACATATTCTTTGACCACAAAGTTGGTCTTTAAAGCCAGAAGCACAGGGTGACTCTGACTCATGCTATTGGCAATCATAGCCAGGAGGCAGTGGTTGAAATGAACAAGAGTATTTGTCCCCGCTGCCTAACAAAAGAGGCAAAATGCAGCATGAGGGACTTGAGTTAGACCATCAGTAGAAAAGTCTAAACAGTTCCCCATAAACCGTACGTATTATTCCACTACCACATCTTTGCTCATGTTTCCCCTGCACTGAGATGTCCTCCTTTCCTCACATCTCTTTCTTCCCAACCACCACTGTTCAGCTCATCTGCCAAGGAGACTTCTGCAGACTCCATGCTCTCTGCCTTTGCTGGAAGTGGGAAGCCCCCAGCCTTTTCCTCCCAAAGGAGAAGCTGGACACAAGGTATCAATGTCAGGACCTTGGTACCAAAATTAGGCGACGAGGTGGTCCTTCCAAATTCTGGGTAGGACTAAGCACACCTGGAGCATCATATACTGTCACGGCACTGCACATTGACAAACAAACACTGGAGTGTTTAAGTGTTGATAGCCCAGGCGGGAAGCAGCTGGAAACTCTATCATAGGAGGCGGCTGAAGGAAAGGGGGACAAAACATTTACCGACGGGTGTACAGCCAAAACCTTCACACCTGTACAACTCCTTATGTGGCCCAGAACAGTGCTTCTCCAGCTGTGGTCCCCAAACCAACAGCAGCAGCAACACCTGGGAACTAATTAGAAATGCAGATTCTTGGGCCCCACCCGAGACCGGCTAAGTCAGAAACTCTGGGGGTGGAGCCCGGCCAAGAGTTTTAATAAGACCTCCTGGTGCCTATGAAGCCCACTAGTGCTTGAGAAGCACTGAACACTATCCTGTTATTATACTATGACCCCATGAGAATTAGTGCTATTGTCCCCTGTTGTGGAAAATGGTGCAGAAAAGACGTTAAGTGTAGACCCGAGCCTTACAGCGAAAAAGCTGCAGAGCTGGGACTCCCACCCAGCTGGGATGGATTCCGGGTTATTCTCCTGCCGGGACACCAGATTCCAGCTCTGCTGGGGGAGGAGCTTCCCAACAGCAGGACTGAGCTGTCTGCCTAAGATACTAGGAGAGCTGCCTGCCTCTGCCCCAGAGACGGCCTTAATTGGCTCATTAATAGCTGTGATTAGTGAGAATGGAGAAGCCTTTATCTTTGAAGTCCCTGGGCTGTGCTAGAAGCTCATGCAGGGAGCTTGCTGTGGCTAATTAAAGCTGAGCTGTGTTTCCTGTTGAGGGCCCAGAGTGTTAATGGCTTCAAGTGAGAAAAATTAAGCTTCAAACTCCATTCAGGAGTAATGGATAGAACCAGCAGAAAGAAGATGAGAAGAAGGGGCCTATAAAGAGGCTGAGCCCCAGGGCTGGAGGCAGGCCTCTAGGTCTCTTCCGAAGTACGTGGCCAAAGAGGTACTGCTGGCTTTGGGGTGGGGGTGGTGTGGTGATGAAGGGGTGATGGGGGCGCTCAGAGCCCCACAATGGTAACCCCAGAGCTGGACATTGGACGTCACCTTCATTCTTATTGCTATTGCTAAGTTTTCAGCATTTCAGCTTCCAGCCTCTGATCACACCCGCTCAGGTAGAGGTAAATTGGAAGTGGTGCAGGAGGGCTGGGCGATAAGAGGATCTAGGGGGCTGTGAGGACGCTGGCTCCAGAAGTCATAGCCACTGCAGGCTCCCAGTGCTGTAACTACTATCGCTAATTTATCAACCATCTTTCCTCAAGTACTTACTAAATGCCAGATGCAGGGCTGTGTTTTACCATATTTCATATAATGGTCTCAATAATCCTACAGAAAACGTACACGATGCAATGAACAAGATACAGGTACGTTCATTGACTTGCCCAAAGACATGTGTCCGAGCAAAGGACTGAACCTAGGGACAGCTGATTTCCAAATTGTTTGCTGTTAGCCACTAAGATAGCCAAGGCTCCCTGTTCCTGGAACTTCCTTTCTTGGACCCTGGGTCATTTCAAGGTAAGAATGCTAACTCCACCCCAACCTTCTGCCTGGGTGGGGAATCTGGGACTGGGCTACTGCTTAGCATTCTTCCCCACCCACACCCCACTTCAGGGTAGGTGACTGAGGGCAGACCCGGTCCCGAGGACCCACTGGGGTTGAGCAAAGAGGCCAGGTTAGATCCTTCTGTGTGGATTTAAGCACAGAGAGATATTTTTGAACCAGAAATCAGGTCATGTGGCCTGGAGAGTGGCCTATTTTTATTTGATTAATTTGTTCCTCTGAAAAGTCTGATCAAAGCAATCAAATCATAGAAAGTTTTATTGAACATACATCGCCTTTAGTGAAAGATTGTTAGGTACAAACAAATACGAAAGTCAGCCAAAAATTGATATATCAGTTTAAGTAAGATCCAGATTAAGTAAGAACTATCCTGGTAAACCCAGCAGGTGGTAAATGTGGTTTTCCCAAGAGCCCCATCTTTATGTCTCAAGTAGACAAAAGTTCTCTCTTCTTCAAAGCCTAAGTGTTATGCCCCCTCCTCCAGTGAGCACCTCCCCCTCTCCCCACCTCCCCATCTTCCCCACCTCCCACTCCCAGGTGAAAGTGGCTGCTCCCACCTCTCAATTTCCTACCACGCTCTCTTTAATGGCCTGTTTCAGAGTTGCATGTGGGCTTGCCCCCCCCCAACCAGTTCAGTGTGGTTTATGCCCTGGGAGGTTCAGTGAGTGTTGGTTGAATGAATGAATGAATGTTCTGAAGGGGAGAGGGAAAGTTCTTGGGCTGGAATTAATCCCTTACTCCCTGCACTCCCCCGGGACATTGTATCTTTGTCAAAGCCCTTCTGCACTGCCCACGATTTTGTGCCTCTGCATCTGCCTCACCTAGAGAGAGTAACAGGTCCAGGGCAGAGACTGGGTCTAACTTGTCTCTTTATCCCCAGCGCTAAATTCAGAGAATGGTGCCAAAAAGGAGCTATAGGAGGGCTTCTTGGAACAATGATCAAAAGAACAAAGAACTTTCTACTAACGGAGTTGCCTCAGAAAGGTTCCTTCCTGGAAGAGAGAAAGGGTTCACCTGCGTGTATGAGCATCCCCCACCTCCCCACTTCTCTCCAGACACCTAAATCAGCTAAGAAGGGGTTATTCCAGGCCAGGGTAAAGCAGAACAAGGCTGAGTCCAGTGGGCTCCCCCAGCTCCTGGCTCTGCTCAGCAGCTCACAGACAAAGTTCCCCTGAAGCCTATGTGTTCCCAGCCTGATTATGAAGATCAAAATGGTGGTGAGGAAAAAAAACAGAAAGAGAAGCCTGAGGTCCTTTACTGACTCCACTGTCTTCCCTCTTCACACTCCGTCCACCCCATGAAATTGGGGCAGTGGTAATAATGCCACTGCAGGGTGTAGCGTGATGATGGAGCACAATGGCCAGTGGGATGGGGCCTTGTGAACCGTTGAGGGAACTGTTGGGTGGCACCTTGCCCACAATGGCTCCCATCAAGTCAGAGAATAGTATCGTAGGTGGAGGGGAAATGGAGCAAACTGTGCTCACCTGCCCATATCATGCCTCCTGCTTTTCTCCTTCGTGTCGTTGATGGGAGGCAGCCCAGTGCAGTATGAAGACAGAGGCGGTGGTGTAGGACTCGTACATCTGCGCACCTATCCTAGGTCACACTCTGGGCTGGTAGACACATGACTGTACATTACTTCATTCTATGAATTCTCACAGCCACTATTCAGAGTAGGGATTGACTCCCTGGAAAAGACTGGGAAATTGAGAACAGACAGAATAAAGTGATGGGCTTCCATTTGGTCTCAGATTTCAAGGCTGAGTCAGACTTGAAACCCAGGACTTTCTGACCCCACACTCCCATGCTACTTCCCCCAAACCATGGATGTCCATTCTAGCTCCACTTCAGCCATGCACTTATTCTGTTTCCTTGGGCAGGTCCTTCCTGCTCTGCCTGCTGAAGTCCTACCCACTCTTCAGGGTGCTACTTCTCTTGTGCCCACTTCTCTCCATGACCGCTTCAAACTGTGAGTGCTATTTCCGTTATTGTTGGATTTGGGACAGCAGCAGGCATTGCCCTCTGCCTCATATTGGAAAGGCATGCATGTGCCTGTGCCTCTCCCTGGGCAAACAGAGTCTACATTCTACCCATTTCTATGCTTCTCTATGCCAGCTACCCTCACAGCCTAGTTCAGAGTCGTGCACAAAAGAGGGACACAGAGGAGATGCATATATTAGAGTTCTTTTTCTAGCCTCAGTTTCCTCTCTATATGGAATATATGTTGGACTGAATTAATGGTTCAAAAAGTCCAAGATATAAGCCCTACACCTCTACCTGCCCCCATCACCTCTCTGACCAAGTTCTCATATTCTAGTCACACTAGCTTCATCATTCTTCCTCAAAGACATCAGTCAACCCTGCCTCAGGGCCTTTGCATCTGCTGTTCTCTCTACCTGGAGTGATCTTTCCCTAGATATCCCCATGGTTCCTTCCTTTACCCCTTCAGGTCTTCCCTTTCCTGACCACGCTATTTAAAATTGTGCCACAAACCCCACCCCCAGCATTCTCTATCTCCCTTGCCTGTTTTATTTGTCTCCATTGTATTTATCAGCAGCTTACTTTTTAAAAAAAAAAATGCTAGACTGTTAACTAGCTGCAGCAGTATTACCTAGGGAGCTTGCTTAAAATGCAGATTCCTGGCCCCTACCATACTGACTGAATCCTGATCTTAGGGAGCTAGATAGGCTATTTGTATTTTATGACAACTCTCCAGGTCGATCCGATGCACATCCAAGCTTGGGAACTACTTAAAAAACAGTGGAATTGGTTTGAGCCAAACAAGCTCCTACACCCTTACCACCCCCCCAAAAATCCTCCTCCAAATTACACTGGACTTGCTGTTCTCTGACCAGAACTTCCCTTTTGTATTTCTGTTCATCTGTTGCTCATGCTCTCTCCTCCATCTGTCCTCTCCAGTACTCTCAACTTGTTCTCCAAGGCATTACTGAGATGCTACCTTCTCTGGAAGCCTGCCTGCCCCCTTTACCCCACCCAAGTCCATCCCTAATGTTCTCCTTTGTTCTCAGAGGATCTTGCACATATCTTTGATGCAGAATCTATTACACTTTCTTGTAATCAACTTTTCAGACATTTGTTCTCAGTAGACCATGACTCTGAGTAAGATAATGATTGAGTTGGATTCATCTATACTCCCCATGCCTAGCATTGTACTAGACACACGGCTGGTGCTTCATAAATGCTGGAGGCCTGAGTTATGACTAATGAATGCATGAGTGGTTAGGTGGATGCTTACCAAGGTCAGAAGTTGTAACATTGGTATAATTTGTTTTCATATTGACCCAGTGTTTTTTCACCTTCATCTCAACACAGTCAAGCATTTTTCTAGTTCAAACCTGCTCTTAGGAAAAAAGAGGCCCTGGCAAGCTCCCTGCTACCCATCAACCTATGAGTAACCACCTTAGCTGGGGAGCCCTTCCCTCCCAGGGGCCCTTGCTCTGATTAAGCAGATTGCACCCCTTCTGCTACAAAGGTTCTAGACAGCAAAGCTGATCTTGGGGGAATACTTTTGTTAATGGCAAGGACTTTCTCTTATTACCCCAAGCCAGGTAACAGACAGCCCACTGCATAGAGAATATGGTGAGTTCTATCCCTGGTATGACAGAAACAAAAAACAACATATCATTCACATATGCAGAGAGAGAGAGAGAGAGAGAGAGAGAGA
>PVIY010047728.1:0-17696 GCA_004026745.1 Myrmecophaga tridactyla | reverse complement strand
TCTCTCTCTGAGTCTCTCATTCTCCAAAATGTTTCCTTTTTTATAGGACTTCAGAAACTAATCAAGACCCACTCAAATGGGTGGAGACATGCTATCCCCTAATCCAGTTTAACAACCATTCTTAACTAAATCACATCAACCAGGGAGATGATCCAATCACAACCTCAAACATACAGTATTGAATAGAGATTATTCTACCTTTACGAAATGATATTTTGATTAAAACATGGCTTTTCTTAGGGGGCATACTTCTTTCAAACCAGCACAATGGCAAATTTTTTCACAATTACCATTTCATTGGGGTGGCATGAGGGTACATCAGCTGATGAGCAGAAAGGTGAACTCACGTGTTTACATAGGATGAAATATTGTGTACTGCACAAAGGAATGAAGTTGTGAGGCATGCAATGAGGGGACATCATGTTGAGCAAAATAAGCCTGAAATGAAAGGACAAATATTGTATGGTCTTTGTCATGGTCAGGTTCATGTGTCAACTTGGCCAAGTGGTGGTACCTGTTTGTCTGATTGGGCAAGTGCTGGTCTGTCTGTTGTGATGAGGACATTTCATAGAATTAAATCATGATCATATCAGTTGAATCCACAGCTGATTCCATTTGTAATTAGCTGTTCTAGTTTGCTAGCTGCCAGAATGCAATATACCCGAAACAGAATGGCTTTTAAAAGGGGGAATTTATTAAATTACTAATTTACAGTTCTAAGGCTTGAAAATGTCCGAATTAAAGCAAGTCTGTAGAAATGTCCAAAGGCATCCAGGGAAAGATACCTTGGTTCAAGAAGGCCAATGAAGTCCAGGGTTTCTCTCTCATGTGAGATGGCACATGGTGAACACAACCAGGGCTTCTTTCTCAGCTGGAAGGGCACATGGTGAATATGGCATCATCTGCAAGTTTTCTCTCCTGGCTTCCTGTTTCATGAAGCTCCCTGGGAGGTATTTTCCTTCTTCACTTCCAAAGCTCTGGCTAGCGGACTCTCTGCTTTGTGGTGCTGCAGCATCTCTGCTCTCTCTGAGTCACTCACTCTCCAAAATGTTTCCTCTTTTATAGGACTCCAGTAAACCAATCAAAATCCACCCAAATGGGTGGAGACACATCTCCCCTAACCCAGCCTAACAACCACTCTTGATTGGGAGACATCTCCAGGGAGATGATCTAGTTACATACAGTGTTGAATAGGGATTATTCTGCCTTTGTAAAATGGGATTTAGATTAAAACATGGCTTTTCTAGGGGACATACATGCTTTCAAACCAGCACATCAGCCAAAGGGGAGTGTCTTCTGCAATGAGGGATGCTTAATCTAATCAATAGAAGCCTTTTAAGGAAGATTCAGAAGAGACAGGCTTTCTTCCTGCTTCAGTTGGTGAGCCTCTCCTGTGGAGTTCGTCAAGACCCTCCATCAGCTTCACAGCCTGCTCTGTGGATTTTAAACTCTGCATTCCTGCGATCACCTTTATGAATTTTATATTGCGAGTGTTCCCTGTTGATTCTGTTTCTCTAGAGAACCCTAACTAATACATCTTGTTAGCAGGAGTAGTTCTTAAGAAACAGAATCTTAAAAATGGTTTTATATGAATGGTTTTCTCCTCTGACTGGACTCAAAGGCACAAGTAAGTTACATGAAGAAGTGCCCCAAATGCCCATGGTCTCCACTCCTACCACATTACATTCTCTTTCCCAGACCAGAGCTATGGCCTCTTGGGGAGTTCCTTACAGTGAATTGACTGAGGAAGAGAAAACTTGGACCTGGTTTACAGATGGTTCAGCACGATATTCAGGTACCACCCAAAGGTGGACAGCTGCAGCATTACAACCCCTTTCTTGGGTGTCCTTGAAGGACAGTGGTGAGGGGAAATCCTCCCAGTGGGCAGAACTTCAAGCAGTGCACCTGGTTGTTCATTTTCCTTGGAAGAAAAACTGGTCAGAGGTGCATTTGTATACTGACTTATGGGCTATTGCTAATGGTTTGACTGGATGGTCAGGGACTTGGAAAGACCATAATTGGAAAATTGGTAACAAAGAAGTCTGGGGAAGGAGTATGTGGATAGACCTTTCTGAGTGGGCTAAAAACATGAAGATATTTGTGGCCCATGTGAATGTGCACCAGAGGGTGACTTCAGCAGAGGAAGGTTTCAATCATTAAGTGGATAAGATGACCCGTTCTGTGGATACAGGTCAGCCTCTTTCCCCAGCAACTCCTGTCATTGTCCAATGGGCTCATGAACAAAGTGGTCATGGTGGTAGAGATGGAGGTTATGCATGGGCTCAGCAACATGGACTTCCACTCACCAAGGCTGACTTGGCTACAGCCACTGCTGAGTGCCCAATCTGCCAACAGCAGAGACCCACACTCAACCTCCAATATGGCACCATTCCCCTAGGTGACCAGCCAGCTACATGGTGGCAGGTTGATTACATTGGACCGCTCCCTTCATGGAAGGGGCAGCAATTTATTCTAACTGGATAGTCACATTCTCTGGATATGGGTTTGCTTTCATTGCACACAATGCTTCTGCCAAAATTACCATATGTGGGGTTACAGAATGCTTTATCCATCTTCATGGTATTCCACATAGCATTGCTTCTGATCAAGGAACACACTTCACAGCAAATGAAGTGCGGGAATGGGCACATGCTTATGGAATTATTTGGTGTTACCACGTTCCCCATCATCCAGAAGCAGCTGGATTGATAGAACAGTGGGATAGCCTTTTGAAAACTCAATTATGGTAAAACTAGGTGGCAATACCTTGCAGGGCTGGGGTAATGTTCTCCAGAAAGCTGTGTATGCTCTGAATCAGCGTCAGCTATATGGTGCTGTTTCTCCTATAGCCAGGATTCATGGGTTCTGGAACCAAGGGGTGGAAATGGGAGTGGTACCACTCACTATTACCTCTAGTGATCCACTAGGAAAATTTTTTCTTCCTGTCCCTGGGACCCTGAGCTCTGCTGGTCTATGGGTTTTAGTTCCAAAAGGGGAAGTGCTTCCACCAGGAGAAACAACAATGATTCCATTGATCTGGAATCTAAGACTGCCACCTGGTCACTTTGGGCTACTTATGCCACTGGATCAACAAGCCAAGAAGGGGGTTACATTATTGTCTGGGGTGATTGACCTTGACTATCAGGGCAAAGTAGGACTGCAACTACATAATAGAGGTAAGAAAGAGTTTTCTTGGAATATAGGACATCCCCTAGGGTATCTTTTAGTACTACCATGCCCTGTGATTAAAATCAATGGAAACCTGCAACAACCCAATCCAGGCAGGACTACCAATGGGTCTGAAACTTCAAGAATGAAGGTTTGGGTCACCCCACCAGGCAAAGAACCATGGTCAGCTGAAGTGCTTGCTGAGGGTAAAGGGAACATGGAGTGGGTAGTGGAAGAAGGTAGTGATAAATATGAACTTCAACCACGTGATCAGTTACAGAAACAAGGACTGTAATGCTGTTTTGTTCATGTTATACTATTTAAATTGTAAGATATCAAGTTTAAGAATGAATATTACCGAAGGATTTGCACCCTATTCTGGAGAAATTTAATGTGTTTCCAGTTATATGCAGAACAATTCAGTATTGTTAGGTGAAAGAAAAAATGTGTTTTATTGTTTTTTATTTAGAAATTAGGTATGGTTTAAGGTGATATGTATAGCTGCCAAGTTGACAAGGGATGGACTGTCATGGTCAGGTTCATGTGTCAACTTGGCCAAGTGGTGGTACCTGTTTGTCTGGTTGGGCAAGTGCTGTCCTGTCTGTTGCGATGAGGACATTTCATAGAATTAAATCATGATCATGTCAACCTCATCCCCAGCTGATTCCATTTGTAATCAGCCAAAGGAGAGGTCTTCTGTGATGAGTGATGCTTAATCTAATCACTTGAAGCCTTTTAAGGAGGAATCAGAAGAGACAGCTCTCTTCCTGGCTTAGCTGGTGAGCCTCTCCTGTGGCATTCATCCAGACCCTCCATCGGAATCATCAGCTTCACAGCCTGCCCTGCAAAATTTGGACTCTGTGTTCCCACGGTCATGTGAGACACCTTTATAAATTTTATATTTGCGAGTGTTCCCTGTTGATTCTGTTTCTCTAGAGAACCCTAGAGAATACAGTCTCATTAATATAAACTAACTATAGTGGGCAAACTCTGAGAATTGAATTCAAGGTCATAGGTTATCAGGAGATAGAAAGTGGGCAGAGATTGGGCAATCAATGATTAAGGTGAACAGAATGTTCAATAAGGCTTCTTGTACAGATTCCTAAATTGCTAGCTCTTACATCAGTTGCACTTACTCCTAAATGTTAACTATTATCTCTAAATATTCAGATGTTATGATCTCTCTGTATAACTTGGTAATTCTCTGAAACTTTTGGTATCTGTGTGACATCTGAGACTCAGAGCTAGATTTCTGCAGCTCTGAAAGTCAGAACTAATCCATCCAATAACTGTTTTTTTAAAAAAAGCTGAAAAAGAGATCAGACTTCTGATCTGATCAAATCTATGAATGGATTTGATCTTGTAAGGATTAAGGTAAATCAATTAAAGGATGCTATTGTCTATATTTTAAAATTTCAACTTCAATGTGAGACTAAAGGAATAGATATTTATGTTGTCCAAAATTTATATTTTCTGTAGCACACTATCTGAATTAGCCTGTCTGTTCTAACTTAATTACATGTAGCCTAGAATAGGGAATGAGATCTGTTTATTTCATACAGGTTATCATAATACCCTGATATATCCTAGAGTATGTGGGGCAGAAAATAAGAAAGTATTTGCAAAGTCCCTTAAGGGACTGGAGAAAATATGTGGAACTGTTCAACTTCCCCATCAGGAGAATTCTTGATATTCTTGAAAGCATTAGGGGTTCCCAATTTAAAAAGCCATGCCCTCAATCTTGAGATTTGTCCTTATGAAATTTATTTCTGTAAGGACAAAGGTAAACCTATTTACAATTATGTCTAAGCATCACTGTCAGAGAATCTCTTTTGATGCTCAGATGGGGCTTCTCTCTAGTGATCCCTAGGTTTTAGCTCCAAAAGGGGAAGTGCTTCCACCAGGAGAAACAACAATGATTCCATTGTTGCCACCTGGTTACTTTGGGCTACTTATGTCACTGGATCAACAAGCCAAACTCTGCAAATAAACTCACTACCCTCCCCCCTGTATGAGACATAACTCCCACATATGTAAATCTCCCCAGAAACATGGGACATGACTCCTGAGGATGAGCCTGGCCCTAGCATTGTGGAATTAGCAATGCCTTTTTGACCAGAAGGGGGAAAATAAATGGAACAAAATAAAGTTTCAGTGGCTAAGAGATTTAGAATAGAGTTGAGAGGTCATTCTGGAGGTTCCTTTATGCAAGCTTCAGCCAGATATTGCAAATTGCCAGAGTATGCCAAGCCCCCGCCAACAAAATTCTTGAAAATCTTAGCAAATATCCTGGGCTCTATCTAAGACTTGATAAATGTTTTACTTAATGAGTTTATTTTTTCAGAAACTTAAAACCTCCAGAAGGCATAGGAATGTCAGGTAAGCCCTAAAACCCAGAAGTACCACACTCCAAGAACATCAAGAGGAACCACTTGTGTTCCTCTACCCTATAATGTTGATGCCTCTTTTCAGTATGAATAAGTTAGAATGGTCATTGTCAAGATATCCCTGAAGATCAAGAGAATGATCAAATGAGAGGGAGGAGTGGTAACTGAAAGCTAGAATTTAACAAATGATTATGACTACTGATTCATTATATAGATATTTCTTTTTAGTTTCTAGTGTATTAGAATAGCCAGAAGAAAATACCTGAAAATGTTGAACTATTATACAGTAAGTAGTCTTGATCTCTGATAATGATTGTATAACTATATAGCTTTTATCATGTGACCATGTGATTATAAAAACCTTGTGGCTGACACTCCCTTTATCCAGTGTATGAGTAGATGAGTAATAAAATTATGACTTGCCTGAAGATAATAATAATAAGTTGGGAAAATGGGGGGAAAAACTCTACATGAACTATGGACAATAGTTAATAGTACTACTTTAATATTCTTTCATCAGTTGTAATAAATGTAATTACTGTTAAAAAGTAGATGTTGAAAATGGGAGGGTATGCAGGAAAAAGAATCAATGTAAGCTACGGTCTATAGTCAACAGTACCATTGTAATCTGCTTCCACTGAGTGTAGCAAAGGCATTAGGCTAAAACTAAATGTCAGGGTGGGCCACAGTGGCTCAACAGGCAGACTTCCTGCCTGCCATGCTGGAGACCCAGGTTCGATTCCCCATGCCTGCCCATGCAAAAAAAAAAAAAAAAAAAAAAACTAAATTTCAACAAGCAGTGGGCAGTGGGTATGGGGGAGGGGTATGGATTCTTTGCAGAAGAAAAAGGAATGTCTTCATATAGATTATGGTGATGAAGTCATGTCTATTTACTTAGGTTGAATTGTGTGATGTGCAAATAAAATTGCTTAAAAATGAACAGAGATCCTGAAACCTAGAGGGCCCAGCCTTTCCAGAACATCAGATAGTTCCATCTCCCTACCCCATATTATTGACAGCCCCTTCCAGCATGGAAAAGTTAGAATGGCCATAGCCCAAATACCCCTAAAGAGTGGGATAGAAAGATTAAAGATGATGGTGGGGTTATACACAGAAAGTAGGGTTTAACAAACAAACATGATTGCTGAATCATTAAATTGATATTTCTTTTAGTCTCCAGTATCTTAGAGCAGCTAGAAGTAAAAAACTAAAATTGTGAAATTGTAACCCATATTAAACTCTGAAATCTGTTCTACAACTAATTGTTGTTCTGTGTTTTGAAATTTATTGCTTTTTTTGTATGTATGTTTCACAAAAAAAAACAGAAAAAGTCAATTGTGATGATAAAAAAAAAATTATTCCTTCTAGTCTCCTATATTCTGGAGCAGCTAGAAGGAAAAATCTGAGGTGATGTATGGTAGCCCATGACAAACTCTGGGATCTGCCCTCTAACTACATGTTGAAGAGTGCTTTGAAAATGATTGCTTTTTTCATTCTTTGATTTGTACATATGCTATATTATACAATAAAAAAAGGTTTAAAGAAAATGTGGAGAAAGAGATGTAACTATTCACTGTTGGTAGGGAAGCTGAAAAGTGCAGCCCCTCCAGAAGGCAGCATGGTGGTTCCTTAGGAAGGTGGGAGTGGGAGATTGCCATATGATCCTGCAATGCCATTGCTAGGAACATACCTGGAGAAACTGAGAGTGAAAATATGAATGGACACTTGCACACTGGTGTTTATGGCAGCAAGGTTTATGATTTACAATGGATGGAGGTGGCCTAAGGGTATGATGACTGAGAGATGGAAGGGGGAACTATGAGGTATACATACAACAGACTACTGAGCAGCTGCAAGAAGGAATGAAGTTGTGAGGCATGCAACTAGGTGAGTGAAACTTAAGGACAATATATTGAAAGAAATGGCAGAAACAAAATGACAAATATTAATATGCCTCACTCATATGGGCTAACTATAATATACAAACTCAGAGAATTGAAGTTGAAAGCCTGTCAGTTTAAGGCCTATTGTAAAGGGTCCTAGATTGTAAATTCCCCTGGATTATAAACTCTTACAGCAGTCATATCTATTCTCGAGTTGTAACTACTATTTTTAAATTCGGAGATACTGACCTATTTGTGTATAACTTGGTCATCCCCAAAACTGTTGGTATTTATGTGACACATGAGACTCAGAGTTAAAGCACTGAAGCTATGAAAGTCTGCATTACCCCATACAGCAACTGTTAAAAAGTTGAAAAAGTGATCAGCCTTTGACTAGACATATGAAAGAAGCTGATTTGGATAGGACTAAGGTATATCAAAGTACAGGGTAAAGGATGATATGGCCCATATTTTAAAATATGTTTGAGACTAAAGGGAGAGATGTTTATTTGGTGCAAAATTTCTATTTTGGATAGTGTATTTCCTAATTTAACTTGTATGGTCTGTTTAGTTGAACACCGTAAGTACATGGGACCTTGAATAGGGCATGAAATCTTATTTGTTTGTACAGATTATTGTGATACCCCAAAATATTCCAGGGTAATTTGGGCAGAGAATAAAAAAGTATTTGCAAAGTCCCCTTGGGGCCTGGGGAAAAAGGAGAAAATACTCAACTTTCCCATCTGGGAAATTCCTGATTTTCTTGCAAGCAGTGGAGACAACCAATTCAATAGGCTGGGCCTTCAATCTTGGGGTTCACCCCTATGAAAATTATTCCTGCAAAGGAGAAGCTAAGCCCATTTATAATTATGCTTAATAGACATCACCCGGAGGACCTCTTTTGTTGCTTAGATATGGCTTCTCTCTCTAAGCCAAAGCAGCAGATGAACTCACTGCCCTACCCCCTACATGGGAGAAGACTCCCAGGGGTGTAAATATCCTTAGCAATGTAAGACAGGACTTTGAATAAGCCAGGATGTGGCATCATGGGATTGAGAAAGCCTTTTTGAATAAACGGGGGAAGAGAGAAATGAGATAAAATAAGGTTTCAGTGGCTGAGAGATTTCAGAGTCAAGAGGTTATCCTGGAGCTTATTCTAATGAATTTTATAGTTATCCCTTTTTAGTCTGTTTTGTATTGTAGGACTGGATGGAAGTACCTGAAATTGTTGAATTTGTTCCAGTAGCCTTGATTCTTGAAGATAATTGTATAACTATATGGCTTTTACAAGGTAACCATGGAGTTGTGAAAACCTTGTGTCTGATGTTCCTTTTATCCATTAATGGACAGATGAAGAAAAAACATGAATAAAAATAAATAAATATGGGGGAAAAAGAGTAAAAGAAATGGGTAGAGTGAAATACTTCTGGTCAATGAGAGGGAGAGGTAAGTATTATGGGATGTATGGGTTTTTTCTTTTGTATTTTTTTGTCTTTTTATTTCTTTTTCTGGAATGATGCAAATATTCTTAAAATGATCATGGTGAAGAATGCACAACTATTGTATTGTGAATTATTGATTGTATTTTGTGGATGGACTGTATGTGTGTCAAGATTTCTCAATAAAAATATTTTAAAAAAAGAAATAGAATTACCAAAGAAAGTGCGATCTATTATCAGTTGTAACAAATTTTCCTTGCCAATGCAAGTGCTGGTGGTGGGTAGTGTATGGGAATCCTGTATTTTATGAATGAATATTCTGTAAGCCCAAAACTTCTCTAATAATTATTTTTAAAAGAAGGCAATACAAGTATGAAAAAAATTCTAATTTCACTTGAAAGGTCGAAGTTACCACTGGAAACACTGTCAGGTATTTCCCTTGAAATCATAGGCTCATTGAATTCACTCTGGAGAAAAAGTCTACCAAATACCCATGTCTGATTAACTGTGTGTATTTGTTTGTCAGTCAGACATGGTACTTTTTTTTTTTTTTACATGGGCAGGCACCAGGAACTGAACTTGGGCCTCCAGCATGGCAGATGATAACTCTGCCACTGAGCCATCATGGCCTGTCCACATGGTATTTTTTTAAAAAAACAACTTTATCAAGATATACTTCACATACTATAAAGTTCTTCCATTTAAAGTGCATGAGTCAATAGCTTTTAATATATACACAAAGTGCATCCTGAAGCCATCACCACACTCAATCTTTTCATCCTTAAAAAAAAATCATCACTTTTAGGTATTACACTCTCTCAACTCCCTTTCCATCCCAACCTAGAAAATCACCAACCTACTTTCTGTCTCCATAGATTTATCTATTCTAAACTTTTCATGTAAATTCGATTATACAATATATGGTCTTCTGTGACTGGCTTCTTTCACTTAGCATAATGTTTCCAAGGTTTGTACAGTTGTAGCACATATTAGTATTTCATTTTTTTTATGGCCAAATAATATTGCATTGCTTAGATATACCATTCATCACTTAATGGACATATCACTGGTGTTTCAATTTGCTAAAGCTGCCAGAATACAATATACAACAAATGGATTGGCCTTTTCAATGGAGATATATTAGGTTATAAATTTACAGTTCTAAGGTCATAAAAATGTCCAAATTAAGGCATCAAGAGGAAGATACCTTTTCTGAGGAAAGGCTGCTGGCATCTGGGCTTCCTCTGTCACATAGGAAGGTACAGGATGATGTCTGAAGGTACTTCTCTCCTGAACTCTGGTTTCAATGGCTTTCTCCAGATGTCTCTAGACATTTTCTCTCTCTTATCCTCATAAAGGACTCCAGCAAAGGAATTAAAGCCCTGAATTGGCTGGATCACATCTCAATTAAACCAAAAAGTGTGCCCCCATAGGGATAGATTAAGAGAACATGGGCTTTTGTGGGGTACATAACAGCTCCAAACAAGCACAGGTGATTTCCACTTTTTGTGTATTATAAATAATGTTGCTATGAACATTAGTGTACAAGGTTTTGTGTGGACAAATATTTTCATTTCTCTTAAGTATATACAGACAAATCTTATTTTATTGTACTTCACTTTATTGCACTTTGCACTGCATTTCCCTGATGGTTAATGACATCGAGCATCTTTTTATGTACTTGGTAGCCATTTGTATATCTTTTTTAGAGGACTGTCTATTCACACACTTTTCCTATTTTTTAGTTGGATTATTAGGCTTTTTATTATTGAGTTGTAGGAATTCTTTATATTTTCTAAATACAAGTCCCTTATCATATTTATGATTTTCAAAAATTTTCTCCTTTCTAAGGGCTCTTGGTCAATTTGGAAAGCATTGTTATCTTAACAATATCAAGTCTTCAGATCCATGAACATGGGATATCTTTCTACTTAGATTTTTAAGTTCCTTAAACTTAAATTTTGTAGTTTTCAGAGTATGCTTTGCAGTTATTTTATGAAAGTTATTCTTAAGTATCTTATTCTTTGTTATGCTCTTGTAAGTGAATTGTTTCTTAATTTCATTTTCAGGTTGTACATTTCAAGCATATAGAAATACAATTGATTTTTGTGTATTAATCTTGTATCCTACAGGATTACTGAACTCATTTATTAATTTAAAAAATTTAGGTGGATTCCTTAGGATTTTCTATGTAGAAAATCATGTTATCTGGAAATAGAGATGCTTTTATTTCTTCCTTTTCAAGATGGAGGGCTTGTATTTCTATTTTTTGTCTAATTGTCTGTGTAGAATCTCCAATGCAGTGTTGAATAGAAGTAGCAAGATCAGACATCCTTGTCCTTTTCATAATCTTAAAGAAAAAGTTTTCAAATTTTCACCTTAATTAAGTACAATATTAATGCTGAGTTTTCCCAAGATGGTCTTTAAGGGATTCAGGAAGTCCCTGTCTATTTCACATTTTTATCATGAAAGGATACAGAATTTTGTCAAATGTTTTTTTCAATTTCTATAGAGATAATGATGTGATTTTGTCCTTTATTTTATTGATGCCATTTATTACATTAATTGATTTTCAGATCTTAAACCAACCTGGCATACTTCAGATAAATCACACTTTGCCACTATGTATAATCCTTTTATTTTATTGCTGAATTCTATTTGCTAGTATTTTGTTGAGGATTTATGTGCCTCTACTTAGAGGAGATATTAGAAGATAGTTTTCTTATGATGTCTTTGTCAGGTTTTGGTTAAAGGTAATATTAATCTCACAGAATGAAGTAGGAAGTATCTCTTCTTCTTCTAGTTTAAGGAATATTTTTTGAAGAATTGGTATTAATTATTTTTTTAATGTTTGGTAGAAGTCACCAGTGAAATCTTCTTATTCTAGGCTCCATCTTGTGGGTCAGTTTTTATTAATAATTCAATATATTTTCTATTTTATGCCTGTTTATATTTTCTACTCCTTGAGTAAGATTCTGACTCTCATGAAAATTTTTCATTGCATCTAAGTTATCTAATTTATTGTCATATGATTGTTCAGCAATGGCACTTTGGTATGCAGGAGAAATGCTTTATGTATATTCCCATTCCATCATGTAGAATATAAAAATATATGCACTCAGGGGCAAAATGGTGGCTTAATGAGGTGCGGAATTTAGTTTATCCTCCAGAGCAGCTAGTAAATAGCCAGGAATAGCACAGAACAACTGCTATGGTTACAACAGTGACAGAACAAACAGTGTACACCAGATGGAGTTGGCTGAGACCCCACACATATCTTTAAGTCCCCCAAGCCATGGAGGCCAGCACCCCTCCCTTATGGGCATGGCAGACTGGTTCCGCAGGCGGGAAAGGAAACAGACTTTACTAGCAGCAAGGGCTTAGCTTGACCAAGCTCCACTTGCAGAATTAATTAACAAAATCTGAACACTGCAAATAGGCCCCCAGTACAGATAAAGCAGGAATAAGCACTAAGGGAACTAAGGGCTTTTGCCCCAACAAAGAGGGGGTGGAGCTGATGGAAAAAAATGCAGAGACTTTTTGAGTCAGACAGCACAAAATAATGGAAAAGGCCTGGACCCCAAGGAAAGGAGGCACATAGGCCCTAGAGATACATAAAGCCGTGTACCTTCTTAGGCTCCAGCACTGCCCCAGGCAAGGGCAGAATTAAGACAAAGTAACTAGCCAGGTAAAAGGAATTAATTCCCTGAAAGTTGTATCTTCCCCCAAGAGAAAGTCGTGCCCAGCTCAAGTGGAATCCCTCCTTCAAGGAATTCAGGCCCCAGGGACTGGAAAACTAAAGCAATTAATGCCAACCCACACCTCACCTTTGTCTCAACCATGCTCCAGCAAGGAGAGTTCGTTGATATTAAAGGAACAACATCACTTTACACTGGTGGGAAGCCAGCGGCAGACAAGTACCACATGCTGGGCAAAATATGAAAATCACAGAGTCTAGAGGCTTCATAAGAAAGTCTGACAACCTGCTGGGTCTCACTCACCCTTAGGAAACCTGATGCTGGTGACTCTTTCCTCCTGAGACATAGGCCAGTTTTGTCTGGGAAAATTTGACTGGAGTCTATAATATCAGAGGAGACCCTCCTCAAAAAAAAAAAAAAAGGGGGGGGTCCATATAGACAGGGCAAGAAACAGAAAAATAAAAACTGAAAAATTCTGATCAGTTAAATAGAACCTATGCTAGAGGTCTAGAATAAGTTGAACTGAATATCAAAGAACAGATAGAGAACAAAGACATCCAGCACGGAAATCATAGGTAAAACAGTGAAAACAACCTCCAAAATAAACCAATTAAGGAAATAAAATGCCTAGACACTAGCAAAAAATAATGTCATACTAGGAAAATCAAAGATATGGCCCAGTTGAAGGAACATACCAATCGCTCAAATGAGATACAGGAGTTGAAACAACCGATTCAGGATTTTCAAAGTTGTGGAAAATCTCATCAAAAATCAAATCAACAAGTTGAGGAAGGGTATAAAGAAGACATTGTAAGAATAAAAAGAAGAAATTACAAGTTTGATAAAACAAATCACAAAACTTATGGGAATGAAAGTCACAATAGTAGAAAAAAAATAGCAACCTACAATAGATTTGAAAAGGCAGAAGAAAGTATTTGTGAACTAGAGGACAGGGCATCTGAAATCCTACACACAAAAGAACAGACAGGGGAAAAGTGGTAAAATATGAGCAGGGTCTCAAGGAATTGAATGACAACATGAAATACATGAATATGCATGTTATGGGTGTCCCAAAACAAGAAGCGAAGGGAAGGGAGCATGTGATGGTCAGGTTCATGTGTCAACTCGGCCAAGTGATAGTGCCCAGGTGTCTGGTCAAACAAGCACTGGCCTATCTTGTTACTATGAGGACATTCCATAGACTTAAAACACGAGCACGTTTCCTGCATCCATGGCTGGTTACATCTTCAGTCAGCTAAGAGGAATGTCTTCTGCAATGAGTGATATTTAATCTAATCTCTAGAATGCTTTTAAGGAGAATTCAGAAAAAACAATTCCGCTTTCTGCTTCATTCAGCCAGCTTCTCCTGAAAGTGCATTGAGAACTTACATTGGAGCTGCCAGTTTGCAGCCTGCCCTAAAGATTTTGGACTTTTACATCCCCACAGTTGTGAGAAGCACTTTTGTAAATCTCATATTAACAGATATCTCCTGTTGGTTCTGTTTCTCTAGAGAACTCTAACACAGCTTGGTACTAGGAGTGGTTCTTGAGAGACAGAATCTTAAAAGGGTTTTTACAATTGGTTTTCTCATCTCACTAGACTCAGGGACCCTACTGACTCAGTTTCCCATAATCAGGATGGCACTGATAGTCCATGGGGTGAGTTGGCAAAAGGAATACTCAAAATATTACCTTTAGATTCTGTTAATTGTATGTTCATATGCAAGGTTCTGGGTGAGAATGTTTTTGACACCTTTGTGGACTTTTGTGGAATTAAGAGGTATAATGATGTTGGCTGGTCATTGTTAGGTATGCTGGAAACAGTAATGAGCTGAAGCCTTCAAATTCGCAGCTCAAGCACTATATGAAAGATGTAAAAGTTTCTATGAGTGCCCTGAAAGAAATTTCCTGTAGGCTCAAACTTGATGTCTCTTAAAATCAGATCCAGAGTCTCAATGTTAGAGTAACAGCTTTACAATGTAAGCTCAAATCTCAACCTTGTTGGGTGTCTGTTGTTAAAATAAGGGCATTGATTGGAAATAAATGTGATCCTGAAAAATGTGATGTGACATATGGGTTGATAATGATGGCTGTGGAAACACTGAAACCCTAGATTGTCTGGGTCATTTCTAGATAACCCCTGTAATGGCCTGCCCTGAGGACATTGCTGCCCCACCTTCAGCCTGCCCTGAGGAAACAGCCTCCCAATCTCCAGCCTGCTATAAGAAAGTGGCTTCTTGACCTCCAGTCAATCCTGAGGAGTTGGACATTCAACCTCCACTTGAAGAGATTAAGCCTTCAAGATCTGCAAGACACGTAACTACCTCCCATGGGGAGTGATTAATCCTGTTTAACCAGATGAAACTGCAGAGGTATTCCCTGAGGTAATTGGCTTGGAAGATCCTTCTATTTCTTTTCATGAACCACCCCTCACAACACCTCTTTTCTTCCAGTCCTATAACTAGATTAAGGTCCAATCAGACCCCAAAAGTTAAGATGCAAAATGTCACCCATGAGGAGGTATAAAACACTCCAAAAGAACTGCATGAGTTTTCTAATCTGTATAAACAATAATCAGGGGAATCTGTGTGGGAATGGATTTTAAGGGGGGTGGATAATGGTGGAAGGAATATAAAGTTAGGTCAGGCTGAATGTATTGATATGAGCCCAATAAGCAGAGATCCTGCATTCAATGATATTGCTTGAGGGGTTATAAAGGGCATTGACAGTTTGTTTGGGTGGTTGGCTAAAACATGGATCAAAAAGTGACCAACATTACATAAGGTTGAAATGCCAGAACTTCCCTAGTATAATGTAGATGAGGAGATCCAAAGGTTTAGAGAGAGATTGGAATGTTAGAGTGGATTTATCATGGAAGGCCTGCTCACACACCCCAGAAAAATGTCCAGAAGACAGATCTTTTACCAGAACTGTAAGAAATAAATGTGTGAGAGTAGCTCCATTGTCCCTGAAGATCTCTGTAGTTGCACTCCTCTGTAGGTCAGACATTACCATGGGAACTGCTGTCACTGAGCTGGAATCCTTAAACACAATGGGAATGATCTGATCCTGAGTTGGCAGAAGCCAAGTGCAACACTTAATTGCCAAAGACAAGGTGGATATAGCTATCATAACAGACAGCAGACTTAAAGCAGGAGTCAAAATAATGACTCACAGAGACTTGTGACATTGGCTAGTAGATCATGGGGTATCTAGAAATAAAATAGGTGTACAGTCTACTACATTCTTATTTGAGCAGAAAAATTCTAGGTCAAGTGACCAGAAGCCTCACTTGAATTACAAAAATAATTTTTATTGCAAAAACAGTAATTGATTAATCTATTTCCAAATTTGAGACAGTTTACAGACCCAGAGCCCCTTGAATGGGGGAAAGCCAGCTTTCTTTGGGGAGGGCCCTGACACACTGCCACAAATTTATACTGTTCATCTTCCTTCATGCCTTCCCCAAGAAGATCTATGGCCTTTTACCAGGGTAACTGTACATGAGAGAAAACAAAATGATCAAATATTTTGTGGATTGTTAGATGCTGGTTCAGAAGTGACATTAATCCCAGGGGATGCAAAATGTCACTCTGGTCCACCAATCAGACTGGGGGCTTATAGAGGTAAACTCCATTGTTTTAGTTTAAGTCCATCTCACAGTGGATCCTGTGTATTTCTGACCCTTTCTGCAGTTATTTCCCTGCTTATGAAATGCACAATTGGAATAGCAACTGGTAGAGTACCCACATTGGCTCTCTGACTCATGGAGTGAGAGTTATTATGGTAGGAAAGTCCAAGTGGAAGCCATTAGAGCTGCCCCTACCTAGCAAAATAGTAAATCAGAAGCAATACTGGATTCCTGGAGGAGTTACAGAGATTAGGGGCACGCTTAAGGATTTGAAGGATGCAGGGATTGTGATTCCCACTAAATCCCCATTCAACTCTCCTATATGGCCTGTGCAGAAGAGGTGGGCCTTGGAAGATGATAGTGAATCATCATAAATTCAACCAGGTGGTGATGCCAATTGCAGCTGCTGCTCCAGATGTGGAATCATTGCTTGAGCAAATCAACACATCTTCTAGTACCTGGTATGCAGCTATTGATCAAGAAAATGCTTTTTTCTCAATAGCTGTTAGTAAGGACCACCAGAACAGTTTGTTTTCAGCTGTGTATAAGTTAGGGTTCTCTAGAGAAATAGAATCAACAGGAAATATTCAAAATATGAAATTTATAAAATAATAAATTTTATAATTTATTATCTCACATAATCTCACATAATCGTCTGACAGATGTAGATGTTTCTATGAGTGTCCTGAAGGAAAATCTTATTTCCTGTAGCTATAGACTTGAGATCTCTGAAAATCAGACTCAGAATCTTATTGTTAGAATAGCAACTTTACAACATAAACTGAAATCTCAATCTTGCATGGTGTCTGCAGTTAAAGTGAGGGCATTTATTGGAAAGGAGTGGGACACTGAAAAATGAGATGGCAACATAGGAATTGATAACAATGTCAGTGGAGCCTCTAGCCTGTCTTCAGGAGTTGGCCACCCAGCCTCCACCTGAAGGGATTAGCCCTAAAGTGTTTAATCCTATTTCACAAGATGAAACTGCAAATGAATGCCCTGAAGCAAATGGCTTGGATACTTCTAATTCTTTTCATGACCCAACTCCACCACCCCTCATTTCTTCCAGACCTATAACTAGACTAAAATTCCAACAGACCCCTAAAGGTGAGGTGCAAAGTATCACATATGAGGAGGTACGTTATACTCCAAAAGAACCGTGTGAGCTTTCCAATTTATATAGACAGAAGTCAGAGGAATATGTGTGGCAATGGATTTTAAGGGTGTGGGATAATGGTGGGAGGAATATAAGGCTGGACCAGACTGAATTTATTGACATGGGCCCACTAAGCAGAGATTCTGCATTCAATATTATAGCTCATGGGGTTAGAAAAGGCATTAACAGTTTGTTAGGATGGTTGGCTGAAACATGTATCAAAAGGTGGTGACATGGGCAGGGCATGGTGGCTCAGCAGGCAGAGTTCTTGCCTGCCATGTCAGAAACCCGGGTTCTATTCCTGGTGCCTGCCAATGCAAAAAAAAAAAAAAAA
>PVIY010047727.1:0-17678 GCA_004026745.1 Myrmecophaga tridactyla | reverse complement strand
GCCCTTAACATTAACTACACTGGCTTAAACTCCCCAGTCAAAAGATAAAGACTGGCAGAATGGAATAAAAAACAGTACCATCTATTAGCTGTATACAGAAGACACATTTTAGACCCAAGGACAAACAAAGGTTGAAATGAAAGGTTGGAAAAGATATTTCATGCAAATAATGATCAGAAAAGAACAGGAGTAGCTATACTAATATCCAACAAATTAGACTTTAAATGTAAAACAATTAAAGAGACAAAGAAAGACACTCTATATTAATAAAAGGAACAATTTAAAAAGACAACATAAATACCATAAATATTTATGCACTGAGCCAGAGTGCTCCAAAATACATGAGACAAACACTGAAAAGAGAAATAGACACATCTACCATAATAGTTAGAGACTTCAATTTCCCACTCTCATCAATGGACAGAACATCTAGACAGAGGATCAATAAGAAACGAGAATTTGAAGAATACAATAAATGAACTAGACTTAACAGATATTTATAGAACATTTTACCCCACAACAGCAGGATACACCTCTTTCTCAAGTGCTCATGGATCATTCTCAAGGATAGATCAAATGCTGGGTCACAAAACAAGTCTCAACAAATTTTTAAAAGATTGAAATAATACAAAACACTTTCTTGGATCATAAAGGAATGAAGTTGGAAATCAAAACAGACAGAAGGCCAGAAAATTCACAAATACATGAAGCCTCAACAACACATTCTTAAACAACCAGTGGGTCAAGGAAGAAATTACAAGAGAAATCAGTATATATCTCAATGAAAATGAAAATGAAAACACAACATATCAAAATTTACGGGATGCAGCAAAGGCAGTGTTAAGAAGGAAAGTTATTGCCCTAAATGCCTATATCAAGAAAGAAGAGCAAAAATTGAGGAATTAACTGTTCATTTGGAAGAACTAGAGAAAGAACAGCAAACTAACTGTAAAACAAGCAAAAGGAAAGAAATAACGAAGATTAGAGCAGAAATAAATGAAATTAAGAACACAAAAACAATTAAGAAAATCAACAAAACCAGAAGCTGGTTCTATGAGAAAATCAGTTAAAGTGATAGACACTTAGCAAGACTGACAAAAAGAGAGAGGATGCAAATAAATAAAATCAGAAATGGAAGAGGAGGCATAACCACTGACCCCTCAGAAACAAAGAAGGTAACGAGAAGATACCATGAACATCTTAATGCTAATAAACTAGACAGCATAGATGAAATCGACAACTTTCTAGAAAGGTAAGAACAACAAACATTGACTCAAGAAGAAACAGACGACCTCAACAAACCAATCACTAATGAAGAAATTTAATCTGTCATTAAGGAGCTCCACAAAAAGAAAGTCCAGGACCAGATGGCTTCACATGTGAATTCTACCAAACATTCCAGAAAGAATTAGTACCAATCCTGCTCAAACTCTTCAAAAAAATTGAAGAGGAGGAAAAGCTACCTAACTCATTCTATGAAGCCAACATCGCCCTCATACCAAAGCCAGACAAAGATACTACAAGAAAAGAAAAATACAGACCAATCCCTCTAATGAATATAGACGCAAAAATCCTCAACAAAGTGCTTGCAAATCTAATCCAGCAGCACATTAAAAGAATCATACACCATGACCAAGTGGGATTCATCCCAGGTATGCAAGGATGGTTCACATAAGAAAATCAATTAATGTAATACACCATATCAACAAATCAAAGCAGAAAAACCACATGATCATCTCAATTGATGTAGAAAAGGCATTTGACAAAATGCAACATCCTTTCCTCTTAAAAACACTTCAAAGGATAGGAATAGAAGGGAACTTCCTCAACATCATAAAGGGAATATATGAAAAACCCACAGCTAACATCATCCTCAATGGGAAAAGACTAAAAGCTGCCCACCCCATCTCTACGTGGGACATGACTCTCAGAGGTATAAACCTCCCTGGCAATGTGGGACAGAAATCCTAGAATGAGCTGGGACTCAGCATCAAGGAATTGAGAAAACTTTCTTGACCAAAGAGGGAAGAAAGAAATGAGACAAAATAAAGTGTCAATGGCTGAGAGATTTCAAACAGAGCCGAGAGGTTATCCTGGAGGTTATTCTTACGCATTTTATAGATATCCCCTTTTTAGATTAAGGTATATTAGGCTAGAGGGAAGTACCTGAAACTGTAGAGCTGGGTTCCAGTAGCCATGTTTCTTGAAGATGATTGTATAATGATATAGCTTTCACACTGTGACTGTGTGATTGTGAGAACCTATGTCTGATGCTCCTTTTGACTACGGTATGGAAAGATGAGTAAAACATATAGATTAAAAATAAATAAATAGTAGGGGGAACAAATGTTAAAATTAAATATATATATATATATATATATATAGGATAGATGGAAATACTAGTGACCAATGAGAGGGAGGGGTGAGTGATGGTATATATGAGATTTTTCTTTTTTCTTTTTGTTTCTTTTTCTGGAGTGATGCAAATGTTCTAAAGAATGATCATCGTGATAAATATGTGGCTATGTGATGGTGTTGTGAGCCACCAATTGCACATCATGTATGGAATGTTTGTTTCTTGAGAATTTATGTGCTTGTACGTTGTTGTATCAATAAAAATCAAAAAATAAATACACAAATAAATAATAGGGGAACAAATGTTAAAATAAATTCAATAGATAGAAACACTAGTGATTAATGAAAGGGAGTGGTAAGGGGTATAAAAAAATAGGGGGAACAAAGGTTAAAATAAATTCAGTAGAGAGAAATACTAGTGGTCAATGAGAGGGAGGGGTAAGGGGTATGTATGAGTTTTCTCTTTTTTCTTTTTATTTATTTTTCTGGAGTGATGCAAATGCTCTAAGAAATGATCATGGTGATGAATATACATCAATGTGATGATGTTGTGAGCCATTGATTATATACCAAGTATGTCATTTCATATGTTAAGAATGTTCGTGTTTGTATGTTGCTTTGTTTTGTCAATAAAGATTAAATAAATAAATAAATAAATAATAGGGAGTGATAAAGGTAAAAATCAGGTAAGCCGAAATACAGTGGGTCAATGAGAGGGAGGGCAAGGGACATATGAGTTCTTTTTTTCTCTTTTTAGTTCTCTTCCTGGAATGATACAAATGTTCTAAAAATGAGCACGGTGAAGAATACACAACTAGGTGATGATACTGTGAGCCACTGATTGCATAATATGGTTGGACTGTATGTGTGTGACGATTTCTCAATAAAAATACTTAAAAAAAATAACTTAAAATAATTTCAAGGGCCGTGCAGCAGTGGCTCAGCAGGCTGAATTCTCACCTGCCATGCCAGAGACCCCGGTTTGATTCCCAGTGCTTGCCCATGCAAAATAAATAAATAAATTTTAGAAAGCAAATCAATCTTAAAAATAAAGAGGAGTAGCACCTAAGAGGAATTTTTCTTTCTGAATTTGAGATAGGAATTTGTGATAATTTAATGAAACATTTTTCTAAATGTTAATTTTTCCTATTTACCAGAAAGGTTACTTGGCTTATCTTTTGTTTTTTAATGTGAAACTTAAGAACTAAACAGTTTCAAAAGATATAATCTTCTAGTTGCTTAGCTTTATTCCAATAGACTACTTGTTTTCTAAACTGTGCAAAGCTTGTTGCAGGGCATCTGATATCTCTTCAAACCACCTTCTACCATGCTCTGTAACCAGCCTGATTTGCTGCCTATACCAACTAGGCACCAGCTCGTCAACAGGCAGCTGTATAGCTGACTTACCAAATTTAGGGTGATTCAGCTTGAACGAGATCTACAAACTGTCAAGGATTTATATCTTCACTGCTTCACATTCCCTGATAATTGCTAGCCAAATTCTGCCACCTGTATTGCCCAGTAAATTGATTTTGACTTTTTGACAGCCTTTCATTTTATTTGCTTTTCACTTGGGAAATTTTTATTGAATTCCTTTGATAACAATCTCTAATTCAAGTGCAGAAATGCTCGAGGAATTGCTTTATTTCCTATCTTAGGGTTTTTTCCTTTCCCTTGGAGTTTCATATAGTATTTTTCTGGAAATAATTCCACAAGGAAGAAAAATCTCTCAGGGATCCACAATTGCAGCCATTAAAAAAAAAAAAGGTGTGTTTTTTTCCTGGAGGTGAAATATAAGACCATGCTCAGACTGGTATTTTATTCCATCAAGTTTAGTCATTGTGTTAGTGATCAAGAAAGCTCTTCGAACCTGTGAGTGACTGGTACTAATTTACATAGTTTTAGGACATAGGGATAAGCTTTGTGGGAATATCCCTACAATTATTCCTACTATGTTTAAAACATTTTTTGCATATTTTATTTCTAATTCTAAGTGTAATCCTTCAAGAAGGATATTTTTTGTAAGCATTTTCAGAAGAGAGAACAGGCTCAGAAAGAAATTTGGTCTTCTTATGACATTTAGTTAAGTTGAGCCAGAAATCAAACTGAAGCCTGTTTCTCAAGTGTTCCCACTGTATCTCATGAATTATGGACAATTATTTCAGATTCTGAAATAACTGTCCTGTGCAAAAGGCAAAGAAAAGGTACAAAAAGAAATCCATTTCTCCTCTAGCTAGACAAAAATCATGGTCAAGTATCAGCTTGTCAAGTGGCAAAGCAAAACCTGAGCAGCTGATGGATCCATGATCTATAGGGAGCGTGCTAGTTGAGTGTCAAGAGTCTTGGTTAAACAGATATTTCAAACTACCACAGTATGCCACGCCCCAACCAAAAGTAATTCTGAAGTGCCCTGAGCTCTAAGTACCTATAAACCAGGTTCACAAGTTAAAATGGTCAATGCCCAGATATCCCTGTAGATTGAGAAAGATCAAATGAAAGGAAGGAGATGTAACTGAGGTTAGGATTTAACTATGACTACTGACACATTATATAGATATATTTTAAGAGTCTAGTGTTTAGACTAGCTAGAAGGAAACACCTGAAGTTGTTGTACTCTAGTTCCCTTCATCTTTGATACTGAAATATATCTATATTATTTAGGTTTCTCAGTCATTGTACCCTTCTGTTACCTCCATCCATTGGTAAACATGGATAATGTCTAATATAAACAACCATGTCTTACAGTGTCTTCACTTGGTTATACAATCAGCAGCCCACTCTCAATTTTAGACAACTTTCACTGGTACAAAGAGACAAAGAACCAATAAACACAGCCTCACAAGATATCAAATTAAAAACTCCCCTAATCTTTTGTCCCTTCCCCCACCTCAAATTATTTACCCCTGCTATTGCTGTGGTACTTTTACAGTCTTCCTGTTAACTATAGGTCATAGCATGTAATATTAGAATTCCCCCATTCTCCTCTAGTATTGACTCATTGTACAACATCAGATCTTTGGAGGAGTCCATGCAAGAACTTATTTATAACTGTAAAGTTAATCAGTGGGATACCTGGCACTATATATCCGCTTCCAACTATATTCACCTTCAATATAAGAATGTTACTTATAACCCCACTAATCAGCTACCATCACTTCTATCTGTTTCCTTACATTTAAGTTCAAACTCATTGGGTAATCATTCTCCTTTCTTTGACATCTATGTATCACTGGGTTCCTGATATTCTACAGTGTAAACCTTTGTACTCCTTTACTGGAGTAATAGCAAAATCATATAGTACATATCTTTCTGTGTCTTATTTCACTCAGTATTATGTCCTCAAGGTTCATCCATGTTGTCATATGCTTCAGGATCTCATTTCATCTTACTGCTGCATAATATTCCATCATATGTATATACCACATTTTGTTTATTCACTTGTCTGTTGATTGGCACTTTAATTGTTCCCATTTCTTGGCAATTGTGAAAAGTGCCAATATGAATATTGGTGTGTAAATGTCTGTTTGTGTCACTGCTTTCAGCTCTTCTGGGTATAGACCAAGTATTGGTACTGCCAGGTCATAGGAAAACTCAATATTCAGTTTTCTGAGAAACCGCCAAACTATCTTCCACAGTGACTGAACCATTATACATTTCCACCAGCAGTGAATAAGTGACCCAATTTCTCCACATCCTCTCCAACATTTGTAGTTTTCTGTTTGTTTATTAGCAGCCATTCTCATAGGTGTGAGGTGCTATCCCATTGTAGCCTTGATTTGCATTTCTCTTATAGCTAATAAAGATGAACATATCTTCATATGCTTTTTAGCCATTTGTACCTGCTCTTTGGAAAAATGCCTAGTCATATCTTTTGCTCATTTAATAACTGGGTTGTTTGTTCCTTTGTTGTTCGTTTTTTGTTTTTTTTCTATTTTTTTTGTTCTTTTGTTATTGAGTTGTATAATTTCTTTATGTTAACAGGATATCAAGATTTATCTGATATGTGGTTTCCAAATATTTTCTCCCATTGTGTTGGTTGCCTCTTCACCTTTTTGACAAAGTTCTTTGACATGTAGAAGCTCTTATCTAAAGGAGTTTGCATTTATCAATTTTTTCTTTCAGTGCTTAAGCTTTGGGTATAAAGTTTAAGAAGCTATCTCCTATTACTACGTCTTGAAGATGTTTCCCTAAATTTCCTTCTAGGAAAATTTTATGATGTTGTCTCTTATATTTAGGTATTTAATCCATTTGGAATTAATTTTTGTATAGGGTATAAGGTAGGGGTCCTCCTTTTAGGCTTTTGGCTAATGAGATCTAGTTTTCCTATATCAATTTATTGAAGATTATTCTATCCCAATTCAGTGGACTTGGGGGCCTTATTGAAGATCAACTGACCATAGATTTAGTGGCCTATCTCTATCCTCTCAATTCGATTCCATTGATCAATACTTCTATCTTTCTGCCAGTACTATGCTGTTTGACCACTATGACTTTATAGTAAACTTTAAAGCTAGGAAGTGTTAGCCTTCCCCCTCGGCTCTTTTTTATTACTGTATCTGTGCTGGTTTGAAAGGATGTAAGTACCCTTGAAAAGCCATGTTTTAATCAAAATACCATTTCGTAAAGGCAGAATAATCCTTATTCAAAACTGTACGTAATTAGATCATCTCCCTGGAAATGTAATCCAATCTAGAATGGTTGTTAAACTGGATTAGGGGAGATGTGTCTCCACCCATTTGGGTGGGTCTTGATTGGCTTACTGGAGTCCTGTATAAGAGGAAACATTTTGGAGAATGAGAGATTCAGAGAAAGCAGAGAAGAATGACATAGCCACAAGAAGCAGGGAGCCCACAAGCCAGCGACCTTTGGAGATGAAGAAGGAAAACACCTCCCGGGGAGCTTCATTAAACAGGAAGCGAGGAGAGAAAGCTAGCAGATGACACTGTGTTCGCCACGTGCCTTTCCAGATGAGAGAGAAACCCTGATTGTGTTCACCATGTGCCTTCTCACTTGAGAGAGACCCTGAACTTCATCAGCCTTCTTGAACCAAGGTATCTTTCCCTGGATGCCTTGGATTGGACATTTCTATAGACTTGTTTTTAACTGGGACATTTTCTCGGCCTTAGAACTGTAAACTAGCAACTTATTAAATTCCCCTTTCTAAAAGCCATTCCGTTTCTGGTATATTGCATTCCAGCAGCTAGCAAATTAGAGCAGTATCTTTAGCTATTCAAGGTCTCTTTCCACTCCAAATAAATTTGATAACCAGCTTTTCCAAGTCTTCAAAGAAAGTTGTTGGAATTTTTATCAATATTGCATTAAACCTATAGGTCAATCTGGGTAGAACTGACATCTTAATGGTTCAATTCACCTTCTTATCCATGAGCACAGAGTGTCTTTCAATCTATTAAGTCTTCCTTGATTTCTTTTGGCATTATTTTGTAGCTTTCTGTATACAAGTCCTTTACATTCCTGGTTAAGCTTATTCCTAGATACTTTATTCTTTTTGTTGCTATTTTGAATGGATTTTTTTCTTAATTGTCTTCTCAGTTGGTTATTACTTATGTACAGAAACATTACTGCCTTTTGTACATTAATCTTATATCCTGCTGAAACTGTATTTTAGCTCAAGTATCTTTGGCATAGATTTCTCGGGGTTGTCCAAGTAAAGTACCATTTCACTGGCAAATAATAAAAGGTTTATTTCTTCCTTTCCAATTTGGATGCCATTTATTTCTTTCCCCTGCCTGATCCCTCTAGCTAGAACTTCTAGAACAATGGTGAAAAACAGAGGTGACCATGGGCATCCTTTCCTCATTCCTGATACTTTCAATGTCTCACCATTAAGTATGCTATGGTTTTTTCATATATATGCCCTTGTCATGGTCAGGTTCATGTGTCAACTTGGCCAAGTTGTGGTACCTGTTTGTCTGGTTGGGCAAGTGTTGGCCTGTCTGTTGCAATGAGGGCATTTCGTGGAATTAGATCATGATCACATCAGCTGCATCCACAGCTGATTCCATTTGTAATCAGCCAAAGGGGAATGTCTTCTGCAATGAGTGATGCTTAATCTAATCACAGGAAGCCTTTTAAGGAGGATTCAGAAGAGACAGGCTCTCTTCCTGCTTCAGCCAAGCCGGTTTCACCATGTGCCTTCTCACTTGAGAGAGACCCTGAACTTCATCAGCCTTCTTGAACCAAGGTATCTTTCCCTGGATGCCTTGGATTGGACATTTCTATAGACTTGTTTTTAATTGGGACATTTTCTCGGCCTTAGAACTGTAAACTAGCAACTTATTAAATTGCTGGCCTCTCCTGTGAAGTTCATCCAGACCCTCCATCAGAACCGTCAGCTTCACAGCCTGCCCTGCGGATTTTGGACTCTGCATTCCCACAGTTATGTGAGGCACTTTTATAAATTTTACATTTGTGTTTCCTGTTGATTCTGTTTCTCTAGAGAACCCTAACTAATACAGCCCTTTATGCTGTATTAGTTAGGGTTCTCTAGAGAAAGACAAACAGCAAGAGATATCTGTAAATATAAGATTTATGAAAGGGTCTCACACAACCACAAGGATGTAAGAGTCTAAGATCTGTAGGGGAGGCCACAAGCGGACAGCTCCAATGAAGGTCCTCAATGAACTCAGGAGAGACTAAAGCAGAATGATTGTCTCTTCTGAATTCTCCTTAAAAGCTTTTCGGTGATTAGGTTAAGTGCCATTCATTGCAGAAGACACTCCCCTTAGCTGATTACAGATGCAATCAGCAGTGGATGAGGTCAATGGATTTTTTTTTTCTTTTTTTTTTTTTTACATGGGCAGGCACCAGGAATCAAACCTGGGTCTCCAGCACAGCAGGTGAGAACTCTACCTGCTGAGCCACTGTGGCCCGCCCAAGCCAATGTGGTTTTGATTTAAGTCCATGAAATGTCCTCACAGCAACAGACAGGCCAGTACTTGCCTGACTAGACAACCGGGCACCACCACCTGACCAAGGTGACACATGAACCTGACCATATTGAAGAGGTTTCCTTCCATTTGTAACTTTTGCAGTGTTTTCATCAGAAAAGGATACCAAATTTTGTTGAATGCTTTTTCAGCATCAATTGATATGATCACATGATTTTTCCCTTTTGTTAATGTGCTGTATTACAATGATCAATTTTCTTACGTTGAGCCACCCTTACATTCCTGGAATAAACCCCACGTGGTGGTGATGTATAATTCTTTTAATGGGTCATTGGATTCAGTTTGCTAGTATTTTGTTGAGAATTTTAGCATGTATATTACGGAGATTGTTCTACAGTTTTTCTTTCTTTAAGCATCATTATCCAGGTTTTGGTATTAGAGTGATATTAGCGACATAAAATGAGTTACATACCATTTCTTTTTCCTCAGTTTTTGGAAGAATTTGAGCGGGACTGGTATTAGTTTTTTGTTTGTTTGTTTGTTTAATGTTTGATAAAATTCCCTTGTGAAGCTGTCTGGCCTGGGTTTCTCTTTGTGGGAAGAGTTTTGTTGACTCATTGAATCTCTTTACTTCTAATTGGTTTGCTGAGATCATCTATTTCTTCTCAAGTCAGTACAGGTAGTTTGCATGTTTCTAGGAATTTGTCCATTTCATGTAAATTGTCTAATTTGTTGGCATATAGTTCTTCATGGTATTCTCTTGTGATTTTTTAAATTTCTTCAGGATCCATGCTAACAACCTCCCTCTCATTTCTGATTTTGTTTATTAGTGTCCTCTCTTTTTTTCTTTGTTAGTCTAGCTAGGGGTCCATCAATTTTATTGATTTTCTCAAAGAAACAACTTTTGGTTTTATTCATGCTATTGTTTTTTTGTTCTCCAGTTCATTTATTTCTGTTTTAGTCTTTGTTATTTCTCTTCTTCTATTTGCTTTGCATTAGTTTGTTGTTCCTTCTCTAATTTCTCCAGGTGAAGTCCTCGATTTCTGCTCATTTTTGTTTTTTGTTTGTTTATTTTTGTTTTTGGCATGGGGAGACTCTGGGATTTGAACCCAGATCTCTGGCATAGCAGGTGAGAATTCTGCCACTGAGCCACTGTTTCACAGCCCTTGTTTTTTTAACATAGGCTTTTAGGGCAATAAATGTCCCTCTCAGCACTGCCTTTGACGAATCCCACAAGTTCTGAGTGTTATGCTGTATTTTCATTTTCCTTACTCTCCAGATATTTAGCAATTTCTCTAGCAATTTCTTCCTTGACCCACTGATTATCTAATAGCGTGTTGTTTAAATTCCATGTATTTGTGGAAATCTGGTTCTTTGGTGGTAATTAATTTCCAGCTTAATTCCATTGTAGTCAGAAAAAGTACTTTAGATAATTTCAATCTTAATAAATTTATAAAGACCTGTTTTTTGTCTCACCGTCTGATCTATCCTGGAGAATGTTCCATGAATAGTACAGAAGAATGTATATCCTGGTGTTTTGGGGTTGAATGATCTATATATGTCTATCAGTTCTAATTGCTTTATCATATTGTTTGGGTTCTCTTTTTCGTTGTTGATTCTCTGTTTGGTTGTTCTGTCTATACTGGAGAGTAGTGTATTGAAGTCTCCCACTATTGTTGTTGAAACATCTATAGCTCCCCTTCAGTCTTGCCAATGTTTGCCTCATGTACTTTGGAGCTCCTTGACTGGGGGCATAAACATTTATGATTGTTATTTCTTCTTGTTGAATTGTCCCTTTTATCAATATGTAGTATCCTTCTTTGTCTCTTACAATGTCTTTACATCTAAAATCTATTTTAACTGACATTAGTATAGCCACTCCTGCTTTCTTTTGGTTTCAGCTTGCATAGAAGATCTTTTCTCATCCTTTCACTTTCAGCCTATTTGTATCCTTGGGTCTAAGATGCTTCTTTTTAAACAACATACAGATAGATTATACTTTTTTATCCATTCTGTCAATCTGTATCTTTTAATCAGTGAGTTTAGCTTGTTAATGTTCAACATTATTACTGTAAAAGCAGTTCTTGAATATACCATCTTATCCTTTAGTTTTTATTTGTCAGATCTATATATTCTTTTCCCTTCTCTCTTTTTATCCTTTACATTACTGTGCTGGTTTGAAAGGATTGTGCATCCTAGAAAAGGCATGTTTTAATCCTGATCAGTCTTGTGGAAACAGCCATTTCTTTTAATCCTTATACAGCACCGTAGCCTGGAAACTTGATTAGATTATCTCCACAGCGATGTGACCCACCCAGTTATGGGTATTAACCTTTGATTACAAGGGAGATGGGACTCCACCCATTCATGGTGGGTCTTGATTAGTCTACTGAAATTCTTTAAAAAAGGAAACATTTTTGGAAAAAAGCTTGAGAGTAACAGAGCCACGAGAACTATGAGAGCTCATGTAGACAGAGACCTTTGGAGAGGAAGAAGGAAAACGCCCCCGGGGAGTTTCATGAAACAAGAAGCCTGGAAAGAAAGCTATCAGACACTGCCATGTTTCTCATGTGCCTTTTCAGTTGAGAAACCCTGAATGTCATTGGTCTTCTTGAACCAAGGTATCTTTCCTTGATGCCTTAAATTGCATAATTTTATAGCCTTGCTTTAATTTGGACATTTTTGTGGGTTTAGAACTGTAAACTAGGAACTTAATAAATTCCCCTTTTAAAAGCCATTGTGTTTCTGGTATGTTGCATTTCGGCAGCTACCAAACTAGAACAATCACTCTTACTGGTTTTCTTCAATTCTGTGCCCTCCTCCAGACCTCTTCTGCCTTTTTTCTTTAGGCATTTTCCATTTAGTATAATTACTCCATTTAGTATTTCTTATAGAGCAGGTCTCAAGTTGAGTAGTTCTCCCAGTCTTTCTTTGTCTTTGAAAATTTTAATCTGTCCCTCAATTTTGAAGGACAACCTGGCTGATTACAGAATTCTTGCTGTAAGTCTTTCTCATTTTGGAACATAATATACCATACCACTGCCTTCCACCTCTATGTGCCTGTTAAGTTGTCTGAACTCAGTCTTAAGTGGTTTCCCTTGTATGTGGTAGATCACTTTTCTCATGCTGCTTTCAGGATTTTCCGCTTCTCTTCAACATTTGACAGTCTAATTGGAATGTGTTTTGGAGTAGGCCTATTTAAAATTATTATATTTTGGGTTCATTGGGCCTCTATGGTTTTCATATTTATGTCTTTTATAAGGATTGAGAAATTTTTGCCAAATATATCTTCAATGAACCTTCCCAACTCTTTACTCTTTTCTTCTCTTTCTGGGACATCAATGATTCTTATATTTGTGTGCCGTTTGTCATACAGCATTTCCCTGAGATCCAGTTCTTTTTTTCCATCCTTCTTGCCATTTGTTCTTTTGTGCGCTCTAGTTCAATTGTTCTGTTTTCTAGCTCACTTATTCTTCCTTTCACTTCTTTGAATATGGTATTGTGTGTCTCTAGTATATTTCTAATTTATTCTACAGTATCTTTCATCTCTGGGAGATCTGCTCTTTTTCTATTTAATCTTCTGAATTCTTCTTTATGATCTTCTAATGTCTTCTTGATACACTTTATTTCCATATTCTGTGACTGCTCTGACATTTTGATTCTGTCATTTAGCTACTCCATTTCCACTTGGATCTTCATGAGCTTTGTGATTTTCTTGTGTTCAGGGTATTTGATTTTATTAATAAGGTTATTTGCAAAGATGGTTTCCTTCACTCATTCAAAGTTTTGTACTTACTTGGGTTTGCATGAAAGTCCCCTTTTGCACTTGCTTTGTCAGTAATTTCCCTCCAATCCAAGGTCTGGTATCTCATATAGGGGATGAAATTCTACTTGAGGGTATATTAAAAGCTAGATAGGGGTGCACAAGTAGTTCAGTGGCACAACTGCCCACCATGTGGAAGATTTAGGCTTGACTCTGAACCCACGCACCAAAAAAAATAAAAATAAAAACACTTAAGCAATAGTAGACCCCAAAGTTAGAAGGAGACACCCCAAGATATACTGGGAATGAACTCAGACTGATACCCACAGAAAAGAAAGAGAAAAAAAAGAATTAAAAATATAAAACATAAAAAATATATAAATAAAATTAAAAATAAAAAACAAAAACTAGACACATGGGAAGTTTTTCAGACTGCACTCACTGCTTCTTCCCAGCAGATGACGCTCTTGAGTGACCTCCTCCCCTCAGTCCCACCTCTCCCTGCCCACAGCAGCCATCTGGGCAAGATGGCATGCACAGCAGGGGGGCCATTCCCAGCATGAGGGACTGGGCAGCTGATTGCAGCGCTTGGCTACAGTACCTGATGGGGCAGCTATTCACAGTACCCAGCGGAGCAACTGATCTCAGCACACGGCAGATGCAGCTTTTTGTGGTGGATAGCTAGATGTACCTCTGGGCTCCCCATGGTGTTTTCAGCTTCGGCACTGCGTTGGGAGGTCTCCTTAACTAGGTTCTAGGGCAGGTTGGATCAGATGGACAGTTTGTTCCCTTGGATCTGCACTTCTCTGCATGCCACCTCCCCCTCCCCGTCCCTGGTAGGATTGTGACTGAAAACACTCACCCTGCTCTTCCTCCTCCCAAACTCCCTTTCTCTCTTTACCAGGACCTCCCCACAAAATGTCAAAGACCTCTTTGATCACTCACCTCCCCGGGACTACCGTCCTGTTAATTTTTTCTGCCTCCTTTCTTTTTGCTCCATAGAGCAGGGGTGAAACCACCTTACCCTACTCTGCCACCTTCTTCCCGGAAGCCCATGATCATTTCTTGTTAGAAAAAAAGACTTTAAGAAGAAAATATATTTAAACTAAGCATTATTTTATAATTTTAAAGGAAATGTTGAGAATTTTCAAAGCATCTGAACTTTACATGTCTAAGTACAAAAACCACATTCTAAAGCCAAGCACAAAAGTCATTATCATGAACATTTTTTAACTATCCATGCCACAAGTCACAAATCTCAGTCTCTTTGCTGAACTAAGAGTATTGAGAGATATTCACCTCTATATTCTGCCTGCTCTCTTTCTTTGTTGTCTTAAATAAATCAACACATAAAAACCCAATGGGTAACTTACTTGCCCTTTTAGTTGCTTGATGGACTGCTGAAGTGTGAGTATCTGGTTGAAGAGAGGACTCCTTAGTGTCTCATAAAACATAGATAGCTTCTCATTCTGTGATGTATCACCCTTTTCCTGCAATTTCATTTTCAGGCGATCAAGAACCTGCAGGATCTGCAGCTTATCTTGGTTGAAGAAGGATAATAAGTGTAAGTTAAATCCCAACAAATAATCCATCCATTCTTGAATCATTCATTATTTACTATAATGATAGAACTAAATACCTGCTGCAGGATTTTCAGGCATTTTGAGTTATTTTCTTCAATCACATTTAAAGAAACCTAAAGAAACATTTTAAAATACAGAAAATTAACTCCCATTAGGGTACAAACATCAATAGTCCTACAGAAAAATTAAAGAAAACCTCAAACACATTCTTCATCAATAGACTCCACTCAGGGAAACTCATACTGAGGAAACTCAAAACCACAATGAGGTATGACTACACACCCATTATAATGGCTAAAGTATATACATATAAAAAAGATAACATCAAGCGGTTGGTGAGGATATAAAGCACTTTCATTCACTGCCAGTGTGAATGTAAAATGGCACACTTTGGTAAACTGTTTGGCAGCTTCTTTTAAACTTAACAACACACTTACCATATGACCTAGTAATTCACTCCTAAATACTTAACCAAGAGAAATAAAAACATATGCCCACAAAAAGACCGGTAAGTGAATGTTAATAGCAGCTTTATTTATAAAAGCCTCAAACTAGAAGTCAGTGTCTAATAACAGATGAACAAATTATGGTATGATAATGGAATTATCAGAAATTAAAAGGAACAGCATGTGCAATGGAGAAGTAAGGATTTGCCAAATGATTATGATTAACTGAATCATTATATAGATAATGCTTTTTACTTTCTAGTGTATTATAATAGCAAGAAGGAAATACCTGAAATTGTTGAACTGTAGTCCAGCTGCCCTTATTTTTATATATATATCCTTGAAGTATATAAATGAGGGTTAGTCAAAAGGTTTTCACAAATCACAAGATAAAGACCATATAGTTATATAACTTTATCTTGTGATTTGTAAAAACCTGTGACTGACCCTCATTTATCCCCCATTTTTCAATTTTAGAATCTTATGATTGTGCACAGTGATTCAGTGGAAGAATGCTTGCCTGCAATAGGGGAGACCTGGGTTCAATTCCTGGCCCATGCACAACACCCCACCCCACCAAAAAAAAGAATCTTATGATCACTAAAGATAGCCCCTAGTGTTTATTAGTGAAGGGCCTTAAGTCAACCCAGAACTAACCCACCCTTAATTCCAAAGCTATCTTGATAAGTCAAGCTGGATCTAACCAAAATTGGTCTGCCTGACATGTACAGCAGCTTAAACTTCATCTATATCTCATTATAATACTAAAAATCATGCTCATCATAACACTAAGGCCACCATTTTCTCATATACTAAGCATGGAACATCAGGAGTAGGGCCATTTCTAAGCATGTAATCAATCTGCACATGCTCAATAATCAATCATCTCTAATCTCATTTTGAGCCACTGGGCTTATTATCCTAAAACCTGCCTTTCTTTTGTTACTATAAAACCTTGAGAGTTTTGGAGTTCAAGGGGACAGATTTTTAGTCTGATAGGATAACTGATCTCCTGAGTCACATCTATCAATAAGCTCTTTCTCTCTTTGAAACCCCCGTCACTCAGGAATTGGTCATTTGAGTGCATCAGGCCAAGAACCCACCACTTTTGATCAGTATCATAGAGGTGAATCTCAAAAATGTTATGCTGATGAGGAAGAACAAAGGAATGTCATTACTGCTGGGTGCTAAAATTAGATGGTAATTAATATTTTAAAATCTTAACTTATGTGTGATGCTAAAGCAAAAAAAATGTTTATTTGGTACAAAATTTATATTTTGACTAGTGCATTTCCTAATATAACTTATGTAGACAGCTTAATTGAACACCATAAGTACATGAAACCTTGTACATGAGGACATGAGATTTTGTTGGTTTGTCCAGAGTAATGCCCCGATAAATTCCAGAATGATTTGAATAGTGAATAAAAAAGTATTTGCAAAGTCTTCTTTGGGGAATGGTGAGAAAGGGGGAAAATTCAACTTCCCCAAGTTGAATTCTCGGTATTCTCACAAGAAGTGCAGACAACCAAAGCTATAGGCTGAGTCCCCAATCTTGGGGTTTGTTTATATGAAACAACCCCACAAAGGATAGGTCAAGCCTCCTTGTTCTAGTTTGCTAGCTGCTGGAATGCAATATACAAGAAACAGAGTGGCTTTTAAAAAAGGGAAATTTAATGAGCTGCTAATTTACAGTTCTAAGGCGAAGAAAATGTCCAATTAAACAAGTCTATAGAAATGTCCAATCAAAGGCATCCATCCAGGGAGAGGTACCTTGGTTCAAGAAGGCTGATGAAGTTCAGGGTCTCTCTCTCAAGTGAGAAGACACATAGCAAACACAGTCAGGGCTTCTCTCTCAGCTGGAAGGGCACATGGCAAACGTGGTGTCATCTGCTAACTTTCTCTCCTGGCTTCTGGTTTCGTGAAGCTCCCCCAGAGGGATTTTCCTTCTTCATCTCCAAAGGTCACTGGCTCGTGGACTCTCTGCTTTGTGGGGCTGCTCTCTCTGAATCTCTTTCATTCTCCAAAATGTTTCCTCTTTTATAAGACTCCAGAAACTTATCAAGACCCACCCAAATGGGTGGAGACATTTCATCACCTAATCCAGTTTAACAACCACTCTTGATTAAATCACATCATTCAGGTAGATTTTCTGATTACAGTTTCAAACATATAGTATTGAACAGGGATTATTCTACCTTTATGAAGTGGGATTTTGATTAAAACATGGCTTTTCTAGGGGGCATACTTCCTTTCCAACCAGCACACTACTTAAAATTAGGCCTAAGAGTCACCCCCCAAGAGAACCTCTTATGTTGCTCAGATGTGGCCTCTCTCTCCAGCCAACACAACAAGCAAACTCACCACCCTCACCCTGTCTACGTGGGACATGACTCCCAGGGGTGTGGACCTTCCTGGCAACGTGGGACAGAAATCCTAGAATGAGCTGAGACTCAGCATCAAGGGATTGAGAAAACTTTCTCGACCAAAAGGGGAAAGAGTGAAATGAGACAAAATAAAGTGTCAATGGCTGAGAGATTCCAAACAGAGTTGAGAGGTTATCCTAGAGGTTATTCTTACACATTAAACAGATATCACTTTGTTAGTCAAGATGTAATGGAGA